>VTPC01006135.1:0-10732 GCA_011009095.1 Ignelater luminosus | reverse complement strand
AAAGACAATTTATAGCTTCGGTTACTGACCTATTTTTACGAAAGCCGAATTGTTGATTATACAATAGTTTACTAGCTTCAAAATAATCTACAATTTGATCTTTAATTAACGTTTCGAATATTTTAGATATAATGGGAACAAGAGAAATTGGTCTATAGTTTTTTTAAGGCATTGGGATATATACCTTCTTCAATACAACCATTGAATACTTTAGTAAGCGGTGGCATGATTATGTTTTTAATACACTTAATTAACGCTGCATTTAAATGGTAATAATCACGACTAGTTTTATTTTTTAATCTATTTATTGCATCACGCATATTATTTTCTGATACAGGTTGTATACTAAACTTAACATTTGTTTGTTGAATATTTGGAAGGAAGACTATCCTCCGGTTGTTTTATAAAAAAATTATTTAATTTATTTACATCAAAACTAATCTTGTTTGAGACTATCTTACCTTTCTGTTTTCATTAATTATATCCCAGTACACTTTAGGCTTTTGATTGCTATTATGGATTTGTTTAAGGTACTTGTTACTTTTTGCCCGTTCCATCTCTTTTTTATATTTTACACGAAAACTATTTATCAATTCATTTAGTTTTAAGTTGGGAAAATCCTTATTTAATTCCTTTAAAAAATTTAAATGCTCCTTCATTTTTCTTAATTCCGACGTGTACCATGTTAGTTTTTGATTTGATTTGATTTTATTTGTTTGTGTAACCACAGGAAATGCACAATTTAACGATTCTATTAAGATAGTAATAAATTTTGAAAATTTAGTATTAACATTAACATGAATTTCATTTACAAAATTCCAATTTAGAGCTTCTATTAATTTAAAAAATCTAAATTTGCCTACATCTGTATAAGGTCTATATGAGGTGATTTCATCCTTGAAAGTAGGTTTGCATTCAATGGTAATAAATATAGCTTTATGATCCGATAATCCAGGATCCTCAAGACAAGTATTATACTGTCTAAAATTTCCAAAATTTACTAAGATATTGTCAATGCAATTTGAAAATCTAGTCGATTCGGTAATAGTATGCACAAATCCATAAGAGTTTACTATATCTATAAATTTAACATAAGTTTTGTCTTTGGTATTGAATCTAATATTAAAATCTCCATTTATTACGACTTCACAATTAAAATTATTTAAAATTGTCAACAATTCATTCATTTTATACATAAATACATCAAAACCCCAGCTGGAGGCCGATAAACTGTAACGCAAATAATTTCCTCCTGCACAAAATTTACTGCTGTAATCTCGATATGTTTTTCAATTGACAGTTCACTAATTGTATCTAAAGGATTGCATAAAATCTTATTTTTACAAAGTATTATAACACCTCCACCTGTAGTGGTTGATCTTGTATAGTGACTTATAACTTTATAATTTTTAAGGAGAAAATTTTCTTGTTCACCAGGTCGCATGTGATGTTCACTTACACACAGTACATCTATTTTTATTCTAAAGTTATTTACAAAATCTTCAAAAATTATTATTTTATTTCGAACAGACTGAGCATTAATATGCACGATAGTAAATTTATTATTACAATTTGAACTTATCTCTTTGTTTTGCACACTATTTCTCACAACACTGTTTATTTTTGTATACGCCGGGGTTGATTTTTTCGGTAAAAAGAATTATCGATGCAGGTTCCTTTCGGCCATACAGTTGGATCCATAATCTTATCAGCATCGCCTTCATTCACATCAAGTTTAAATGAGGAGTAATATTTTGGAAATTTCGATTCAATTTTTTCGCATGATATTACTGGAGCTACCGATACCACGTGGTGAAGAACTTCCTGTGCTGTGGTGTCAGTGGATAACTTGCAAATGTGAATCGATTTTACCTTAGGGGCTACTTTTAATTTACAAATTTCGTTTACTGGAGAGCCCACTATAATCCTTTTCTGTTGTTTTTTGGGCATAAATGTCTTTCGTTGTTGATTTTCTACATCGCTATTTAAGGAGATGATCTCTTTACATTTAATTTGACTCTCTGTTAAATGGATACTGGCTGCTACAGTTTCTTTTGTAGTCAGGGTCCTTATGCACTACATTTTTGAAAGAGTCTCATGCTTCTTTTTCCTTGTTTCTCATTGTTTTCAAAAAGAAGAGATCAGATAAAAGTTTCCTTATGTCGGGGCCAGTGAAAACTCCGTCTTTTAACTTGGCTTCAGAGAGTTTCTAGAACTTGAAACACAGATATCTGAAACAATTCCCATCTCTTGGCAGTGATTTGACAAACTGCTTTATGAGCCTGAATTCAATATGAAAAGATGGTAATAATACTTTTTCTGGGAGAACCAAGGTCGTATTGATAACGTTTTTCTCGCCGGGGATTAAACTGTCTCGTGGTGGCCAGTTAGTTTTTGTCTCGCTCTACTATCCCATAAACAAAGAAAGCAAGGATATTTTGTATAACCTCCCTGCTGACCCAACAACATGGTTAGTATTTTGAAATCTCCACAAGCCATCCATTGATGCTCTTGATATTTGATTTTTTCAAGAATCGTAGCCAGGTCATTATAGTTTTCTCCCATATGTACCGAGTGTCCCATAGGAAGAAATGCAAATACATTTCCATTATGCAGCAAGACCGGTTTGAGGCTAGTTTTAGACGAATCAATGAATATGCGCTATTCTAATAGTCATATTCTATTTCAAAGCACTTTAGGAGCCCATGAACATCATTGCAATAAACCAGATATTCCTCTTTGGAGAAAAACTGAGTAAATTCTCTCTCTAGATGCCTGTACCACGAAAATGAGGTCTCAGATGATAGCAGGTTTTTGTTTTTTAGCCTTGATTCTAGCATTTGTTGAAAGACCTAAGTCTTTTGAGAAAAAAGTTGAGGTCCCTCGTCAACAAAAGAATCTGAGCTAGATTCGTCCTGGGAAGCTAATGTGTCTGAGTCCTCTGACTCAATCAGGATGTCATCTAAATTAGAAGGTGGCTGTGGAACTGGTATTTTAGAACCATGGGACACTGGACGAATAGCTGTGTTAGGTTAGGGTAAAATATTTTTTTTAATTTTTTGTAGTATTAAATCCTTTAACATCTACCGAACAAAAGTAGCAGTCGGTTGTGTGATTTTTTTGTTCACGCCATATCATAGGAATGCCAAAATGAAATAAGTTTTTCTTACCCTTAAACCACAACGAAGATCTTCCTCGCATCTTCTGCACACATTATGCGGAGCCCATGCTTTGTCTTGATCTCCAAGTTTCAATTTGAAATACGCAAAATAAACTTTCTTCACAAACTCACTTATGTTTCTTTGTTGACTTTTCACCGTGTATTCACCACCAACATAACAGAAGCTGTCGTCGGGAGAAATTACACAACCTCTGCGAGCCATACTCCAGAAATAAAAATACAAGCACAGTAGCGTTCGATATAAACTGAGTGTGGCATTAGGTGGTCAGCAAGATACTGAACTTATTTAGCTTTTTGAGACATAATATAATCCAACAGCAATTTTTTTTATATTTATTCCTAGTATCCCAGATAACATGCGAAACATGCGAAACATGCTCAACCTCACCAGTAATATTACTCGCTATCAACTTTTAACCTGTTTCTACACGATTATGTGACATTCCTCCTAACGCTAAAACAACTTTACCCACCTCCCCCTATCACTATTCTCTTCAAGCATTAACATTTTTTTTATTTATTGCCAAGTCCAGCTTTATTGATAGAATTAATGTGAGAAGTCTTCGTTTTAAGGCCATCTATAAGAAAATGTATAAAAATCCTATGCAGTTTTTTACTTGCAGACCTGTGTAATTATTGACACTGAAGTGAAGCTGCCCTGAATATTAGTAAATGTACTTAACCTCTTTTAAGAATATTTGCAATAAACAAAAATTTTAAAATACTGTTATTATAACAATAATTTATTATATTTAGTTGAAGAAAATATCTTTAACTTATTCAAATTATTTCCGCCACGTGCACGTAATTTTATTATTAGATCTTCAGAACTCTCACCTTGATCCAGTGATTATTTTGTTTAACGAACGTCACACAGTAACCTCTGAATATTATTGACGAAAATACCTTACCTCCAGAATAAACAGGAAGCTTCAATCTCTTCTGGGACAACAAAAGCTGATTGGAAAATTTGAACGTCCTCACGTCATGTTCTTTATATCCATAAAACCAATATGATAACTTTTCCTTAAGGGGAAATTAATGATTTGTAAGCAACTGGCAACTCTGTGTAAGAGAACGTAACTATGTAACTTAAATCGTACGAGGGTGGTCTGAAAAGTTTCCGACCTCAACGTGAAGAAGGCAGCACTCGTAAATAAAAGCTACTGAATTTCGTTGTTCATCTGTTGACAGTTACTCACCAAAGTTTTAGCCATTTTGGACGCGCAGTTTTTATGTAACAGTCGTTTGAGTGAGTTGATGTGAGTTTTTTTGTGAAAATGGACAAAATCGAGTATAGAGCTGTCATTAAATATTTGTTTTTGAAAGGCAATACGCCTTCGCAAATAAAAGATGAGTTGGATTCTGTGTATGGGGACTCTGCACCATCATTTACCACAGTGAAATTTTGGGCTGCTGAATTTAAACGTGGCCGTAAGAGCTTGGGAGACGATGAACGTTCGGGACGTCCAAAAACTGCAACTACCGACGAAAACATCGCCAAAGTTCACCAAATGGTGCTAGACGACCGCCGAATTAAAGTGAGAGAGATAGCAGAGGATATGACCATGTCACAAAAATGCGTTTGTCACATATTAAATCAACATTTAGGCATGAGAAAGCTGTCCGCGCGTTGGGTGCCGCGTTTGCTCACGTTAGACCAAAAACGTGTTCGAATGAATATTTCCAACGCTCTTTTGGCGCAGTTTAGGCGAAATAAATCCGAGTTTTGGCACCGATTAATTACTGTAGATGAAACTTGGATACACCATTATACGCCCGAAACAAAAATACAGTCCAAACAGTGGACTGCAAAGGGGGAACCGGCTCCAAAAAAAGCAAAAAGTGTTTTTTCGGCTGGGAAAGTGATGGCGACTGTTTTTTGGGATAATCATGGAGTTATTTTAATCGATTATCTTCAAAAAGGGAAAACCATTACAGGAGCATACTATGCATCATTACTTGACAAGCTGAAGGCAGAACTTGCGAAAAAACGGCCACATTTGCAGAAAAAGAAAATCCTGTTTCACCAAGACATCGCACCGTCTCACACCTCAGCGGTTGCCATGGCGAAAATCCACGAATTACGGTTTGAACTGCTTGACCATCCGCCTTACTCACCAGATCTAGCCCCAAGCGACTTCTTTTTGTTCCCTCATCTAAAAAGTGCACTCGGAGGACAAAGATTTTCGTCAAATGAAGAGGCAATCACCTTCGTGAACAATTATTTTGCAGAGAAAAATGCCGAGTACTATTTGAACGGGTTACAGAGATGGGAGCATCGCTGGAAGAAGTGTGTAGAGTTACAAGGAGACTATGTTGAAAAAGAAAAAAAAATTTTCAGAAAAAATGTCTTGTATCTTTGTTAGGTTGGAAACTTTTCAGACCACCCTCGTATTCATACCTTTAAAAGCAGAAATAATTGAGTACACCTCAATTTACAAAGAAATTTCTTCGAACAAATCAGTCATATTTCAATATCTATTCTTGTTCATTTAGGATGAAAACGTTGCGCTTAAGGCTGAAGAGGTTCAGTTTTTATCGATTTATACGTAAATTTGCTTTTGCGATGTGATGTTCTGTTTGTTAAGATAAGAGCGCGTTTTTCAAACACGGTAGCTACAATCTGGAGACATATGCGCGGTCCAATTAGTAAATTCGCAAACCAAGACCTTGATCTGCCTTCAATTCTTCTCTCTTTTTATTCTGTCCATCATTATCAGTTGCAGTATTCTGTACTTTTTCTTGCGTATTTTGTATGACAAAAATATTCTGTTTTGAGTAAATCTTTCTTTTTTCCTAAGATCTTTTCAAAACTTCAACGTCAAAATACTTGTGCGATTACTTCTTCTACCCAACCATATTTGTTCATTGCTCATCAGTTGATGTTTTGTTAACTCTCATAGATCTAAGTAAGTTGGTTCTTACAGGTTTTAGGATTACTTCTTTTGGACATATGCGCTATGAAAGCAGCCACTCAAATTTCATGTATCGAATGTTGTACATCTTGTTAAAATTTGTTGGCTATTGCATTTGCTCGTTTAATAATTTCTAGAGAACTTCTCATCTTAGCATGTCTTTTGGCCTTTAAGTGTCATGTTGTTGTAAATGTCCTACTTCGTATTTATCATCAGTAAACAATCGTCTACGTCTTTTTCCCAGGCTAGAACTAATTGTGTTTAATTAGATTCTTAAACTACCTTTATCAAGCAGCGTTATAAGTCGCTCGTAATTTCGTTACTTGTAACCTAACTAGCAATAGCTGTTTTCATGTATTGCCTGTTATGACAAGCCTAAAATCTACCCCGTCTAAGGGACGTTGATACCCAGAATCATTACCAATTTTGCTCGTCATAAACAAGGAGCGGTAACAGTTAGTTGATACGTCATGAAAAGAATCGGTGACTTCTCGTGTTGCACCACTGGCCTGCGCTTATCTTGCAGAAAATACGTTACTATCTTACGCGAATTGCACCTGTCTAGTCGTCCGTCTAAGTAATATCGACAAACTCAACGTGTTTAAATGCATCACGGTCAGGTATACGGGCAGCTTACTGGGCCATCAACTATTTGATACCACTCCTTGGTCATAAATGAGCTAATTATATGAGATAGGGATTCTTAAGTAGTTGGCTTTACACATGCAGTTAGTCTACCTCCTTGTTGAATCAGAAAAACCAGATACAATCAAAAAGGAACGGGCAGTACTGCTCGTTCCAATATCAAGGTTACAATTTACGGCATGGTAATAAAGACGTGTCAGTTCCTTTAAAAATAGAAACAACGCAACACATTCAACTATTTTTTTAAGAGAAGGTTCAACAAGACGCAAATTATTTTTAACGAATCCAAAACCTGAGATAAATGAGTATAAATTACAACGAGAAAACTTACATTTTTGGAAGTTCAAGGTGTGTGGTGTGGTAGCTTTCAGAATTCTCAATTTTATTTTAATTTTGCAATCTTTCGGACCACAAACCACTGTAATACATATAAACCGGTAGCATGTCATTACGGTCTAAGATTCTTTAATAAGCGTGTCAGTTGAGAGCTTTTAGTTTGTAGTTAACTTTTGAAAATTCATTCAAATTGTGACCAAAAAAGATAATACTACACTGCACGTAATACCATTATTGCTATGTTTAGTTGGTAAAACGATTTTTATTGCGTTAAAAAGAATATTATGATTTAACGCATTTTACTTGTCTTTATGGTTGACGTAATCTGTGTACACCTGTATTTTTTTTGTACAAAACTTGAATAAGAGAACTTAGAAACACACCAGTTCCACTAGAATCACCTCATCCTGGTCAATTACTGAAGATATGCTATTATTGACCAAGCCACCTCCTGTTGAAGATCGTTTGCCAAGGCAAATTACTTTCAAGCTTGAGTTGATCAACGCTGCAATAGAGAACATGATTCTTAACCTCGGCCTCTAGAGAACAGAGGTAGCTTTAGTCTTTGGTTATAGTAGTAGTAGCATTATTCACATGACAAAACTTTACCACAAGTCGCAGTTGATCAGTGGTTTCGTTGATCTCTCTCAATTAAACAAAATGATAATAAGAAAAGACATAGACAAAAACAAACAACGGTAAACTGGCAACAGAAAAATGCGGGCAATAAATCATAAGGTGAGAAGAGACTTACCAGCTGCATATTAGATAATGACATCATTAAATGAATACAGATATACTTTCAAAAATTCTTCAATACCTGATGAAGACATTTTAGCTCGAAAATTTGGCCCCCAGGAAGTTGCGTGAGAAAAAAATTGGTTTTAGTGGTAACACCCGAAAAATGTTTCCCAAATACGACATCAAAAGAAAAGCTGATCTAGAAGACTAACCACCATCGCTAGCCACTCAGATCTAATACCACTCGGAATAGACTAGGGCTACCGATTTCAAAAGTTAGATAAAAAAAAAGAGGTTATAGTTGCTTACCTCAGAATTCGAAACACCTTGCAAAATTCTAATTAAGAACCAGAGGGAAAATAGACAAGCTAAGGTCCGACAAGATTTGCTGATTATTATCGGTACAGATTAATCATGTATGACAATAGGTAATCCTTTAGAGTAGGTATATTATGGAAAATTATAGTGTGCAATAAAAGACTCACCAGGGTCTTCTAGGAAGAAGTCTATGCCATCCTCTAGGTGGCACACATAGACAAAGCGAGGACACACATCAAAGCAAAAGATGTATATTTGTAAACAATCTACTCAGCCCAAACAAAACATTCTTTTATCCAGAATTGCTCAGATGTTTTGTAAAGACTTATCACAACAAAAGAGGTTAACCATGTCTGACTTCCAGGAAATCGCAGCATTCACAGCAAAGAGAAAGCGATTGAACTCGCTGTATTTGAAGTCAATAAGACCTGCTTGAGACTAGAACCTTTTCTAACGAGACTTAAAAAGCGAATTGCTTAGGAAGCAGTGGCTGCTGCCAGGCCAAAGACTATATAACCGAATTAAGCTTGACAAAGCTGAACTGGTTAATGGGTAAGAACCAGAAAATAATAAGCCGACTAGTTAGGGTCTTGATAGGGCACAAGAGGGCCCAAATCGTTTTTCCATTTCTTGGGAAAAAGTAATATTAATGATTGAGGTTCAAGGCCTTTCAGATTGCCACCATATTAAGGAAAAAATTGAGAACTTTCACTTGGACAGGAATCAAGTAGATTTTGAAAAAAAACAGGAATACGATTTAAGACCTATTTCCTGACATTTTTTAAGCAACAATGATAGAGTTTATTTTTGCTACCCATTTTGTATTTTCACGCCATAAAATGATATTTTATAAATGTAATGCTGTATTAACTTTTGCTATGGCATATAT
Organism: Ignelater luminosus; assembly: GCA_011009095.1. Lineage (NCBI taxonomy): Eukaryota > Metazoa > Arthropoda > Insecta > Coleoptera > Elateridae > Ignelater > Ignelater luminosus. The sequence goes on along the minus strand of VTPC01006135.1, from coordinate 1,704 downwards.
GTATAATAGTAATTGCAGCATTCTTTATCTATCACTAGAAAAATGGAACCAAAGTTAAAAAAACGCTTTTGCTCTAAGTTTGCTTTTAATCATGACAATGAGCTTTGCACATTTAATAAAACTCTCTTTGAAGACATCCATAGAATTAAAATATCAAAGAGAGCTAACAATAATATCTAGTAGAAAGGTATATTATGAGTAAATCTAGTTATCATATTTAAAGCCCAAGCCGGTTGATCAGAAGGTACCATATGACCAGCATCTCGCACCATTATTTCCGTTAAATTTCCAGCTTGTTTTACATATCCAGCAAGTTCAAAATCAACATGCCACTGATGTCTTTCTGCGGTTTTATATTGAGATGCTCCACTAAATTCCAGGTTTTGAAGAAAATTTCTAGTCAACGGGTATGCTACGCAAATATCTAGCTGACCATTATAAAATAAAACTTTATAATGATCTAATAATTCCGAAATCCAATCGGCTACAGATTTCATTATGTCTTCTTCAAGGTTTGAACCAACTTCACCACTTAAATCGGAAAATGGTGCATCCCCAACGTGAATTGCTTTTTTGATGTTGGGATTTTTTAGGTAATCTTTTAAAACAGTTACATTTTTAATAAGTATATACTCAGGAATCAAATAATTGTATATATTGTCAAATCCAGTATACTCATTAAAAAGTAAGAAAAACTGAGATTCAGATTCTGCAGCTTTTGTCCATTTTTTTTCTTGGGTATACAATGCAGTAATGTTTTCTTGTTTTCCCATTTGCAATTTGCCTTTAAAGTCAATCAGACCAAGTTGATACAAATAATCTGTTCGTACCAGATGATTTTTGGGATCACTCCAACCATTTCCAATAGCAAGACCTTTCAAATTAATTTTTTGTTTAGATAGGGGGTTGTTTTTGTGTATGGAATACGAAACAGCTGGTACATATTTACCACCATAAGATTCTCCAGTAGCAAAAAAGTCATTTTTTTGGAGTTCCGGAAATAGTTTGAAAAATTGTAGGAGTGCTTCATACAAGCTATCTCCAATTGCAGTTTGATTTTTAAGATAACCATTTCCATCGGTGTAACTAAATCCTGTTCCAACGGGATTATCAATATAGATAATTGAATGATTGTTATTCCATGAATGCTCTCTCTGCTTTAAGGTACCATTACTTAATAATTCTAAGGGACCATTTTCCATGAATAGACCAAACATGGACGATGCTCCCGGACCTCCTTGTAACCATAAAATAACTGGAGCATCTTCATAATTGTATTTCGATGGAAAAAACCAGAAAAACAGGTTTGAATTATACAGTTCATCAACTGTGAAGTAACCAGAATAACTTTTGATGTCTTTCAAGTCGCTAAAGTGAACTTCGGCTGCAGCTCTTGCTTCTTCTATTTTATTTTTATTGATTAAAGGTGTTAGTATGAGAGTACCGTTGGGTTTTTCATCGTGTACTTGAATTTTGTACATTTGTGGTACCGTATAAAAACATAATGCAGAAGAAAGAGTCGCGATTATTATAAAACACTGATACAGTAGCATCTTTACGGTGTGATTTTTAATAAAATAGAGTAGCTAGTTGACACTAGTAAAGAATATTACAAAGTGTTTTCTTAACATATATAAGAAAGAAGAAGCACGCTTTGCACATCAAAGTGAAATTGACTTCACGATATATTTATATGTTATTTTT
>VTPC01006134.1:75679-91514 GCA_011009095.1 Ignelater luminosus | reverse complement strand
GTCATTAATCATTTTTGCGTACAAGCTGCTACTTGAGACCTCACTTTGGAAAATTATTGTCTTTTTTTGCATTACCAAAGGTGAGCCGTAAATATGAAAAAACAATAGAAAAAGGTACAAAAATACATTTTCTATTATTATATAATCAATTGCTGACTAAGATTTCACACAAATTTTGATTTTTGGACTTGGAATTACTATTAATTGCTAGTTAATAGCTACGATAAAGACCTCTTCTAATTTCTGTATTACATGTGCCTACTAATAAAAGTACCTACCATGCACCTACATTAGAAAATAAATTTGTTAGCAAGTCAATTTTTAAGATTTACTATTTATTGCTACTTACTAACGACTTCTCACTTTTAGCTTCTGTTCAAGAAGAATAGGATTAGTTTGTATGTATAACAAAAGAAATATACAAAGGTAGTGTTGACACTTTTATGACCAGTAAGACGCAGATAAAAGTTAACCCCCGGCAGTATGTGCAAAAGACGTTGCCTAAGTTCTACTGATGTTTTCTATAATTCAATTTTGTTTTGCATGCAAACTGTGGTCTACACATAAACGATAACGACATTCTGATTTGATGTAACTGACGCTCAAACAAGGCAAAATGTGGCAGTGCATTCCTTTTTTCAATTTCTAACCAATAGTGAAGTTAATCACTTGCCAATTTACGTCAATTAATGCTAATAACTTTGATTAGAAAATGAATTTCTAATTTTTCGATGCATAGACATAAAACTATTGACGAGATAAATAACTACAGGTATTGATATCACTCTAAAAGTGAAAGACAACGTTTGTATTTACTTGCAAAATTTGAGGAAATTTCAGTCTGCAGTGTTCTCTCTGTACCTACTAAATACAACCCTTAACTTGAGAAACACCACATAGAGACAACCAAATTTTAGAAAAACTTGACCTGCTAGGTTTTTAGTCTTTAGAAACATTGCCAAGTAGCTTAAGCTTGTCAAACAAGAAGTTATTAGGTACATGTAAATAACATTTCAAAGTATTACTTTTTGGCATTCCACTGAAATGTTTCACTTGTGCCATGATTGAAAATAAGAATAAAATGTTGCAAATGCTGCTGGGTTGACACTTTCTATCTGGGTAATTACTGTTTTAATTGTAGTGATAAGAAAAAAGAATAAAAACTTAAAAATTAGCTTGTCAATCCTTAATAAAAACATTCATGCGTCAAATGTGACTCACATATAACATCCTGTTGCAAGTTAGGTCAATACCATTCTAAAAGAATTTTAAGAAATCTCATGTATGTTGAATCTTTTACACAGATTTTATTAAAAACTACACTAATTTTAAGTCCATTGCTATCTAAAGTATCAAGTTTGACTGGTTTTTAAAGAAAATGATTATTTTCTTGTAAATTGAATATTTAACTTTTTACTAAGTTAATGGAGAAAAATCTTCAACCTCAAATTGGATTTGATCTGTTTCCTTTGATTAATTAAAGATTAAAAATTTGTATTAACTTTGTAAAAATCCAAATGTTCATAATGGCACACCAAATGAACAAATTACTACCCAAAAGCTTGGAATTAATATTAAGATTTGAATTTCAATAAATATAATTTCTTGTTCTAGAACGATTCAACGAAACAATATTCGACGCCTTAACAACATACCTGTTGAATATTTGCGAGGTTTGCGGCAGCAGTCAGTGTCCATACTGTTCTATATACAACATGGCAGCTAACATGCCCGTCCCAATCATTACATTATTTTTCACTGCATTGGTTATGGTGGTAAGATATTTACGATCAGAAAGAGGAGTCGTTATTTAATACTAGGACTGAGATTAAAATTTTAAATGGTTGTCAATTTTTTATACATACATGCATATACTATTATTTGTTTTCATTCGATACATTATTATGTTTTATTTTGAATTTGTAGAAATTTTACCATTACTGTAATATTGACATAATCGTAAAAAAGGCTGTTTAGGTAAGTGGTTTGAAGGGTTGGCATAATTGTTAAAACAATTCAAAGAACACAAATTTTCTGATTTTACAATTTTCAAATAACGCACATATTGTTGTGCTGTGACAATATGAAAATGGAATTTTTAAAATATAAATGCAGCCAAAGATGATGGTGTAATAGATAAGTACAAAATGTATTAAATGCAGTGCCTCAGTAGATGTAAGTTATAATAAGTAATGGGAAAATTTAACAAATTCAAATAGCAATGTAAAAATTATCTGCATTTTTTATTGAATGCAGTATTATTTTAAATCAAAATGTATGAGATTTTCTTTCTAATTAATGTTAGAATGTGTTCTATTATTTCTATTGTTTTTTCAGTATGTGTAAATAAGTTATAAGGTATCTTAAATTAAGATTAACATCTTTTTCTTTTTTATGATTCAATAATAAGTAATTAAGAAAGAACATAAATCACTTAATTACACATATTAAAAGGAAATCAGCACTGTTGTTTCTCTAGCTTTTATTATCTATTGCGGTTAGTCTGAATTCCCGTCCATTTTCTTTTTTAATTGTAAAACCCTATTAGCAACTCAAAATAATGTGTGCTACTTTTGTAGTAATATTCACTCATATCATCTTAGAAATGATCAAAATACTATATTTTAAGTAATGAATCTCATGAGCAACTAATGTAAAATAACTTTTAAGTTTGTATGATATTAGGAACAAAAAATCTCCATCATGATTTTTATTAGTTTAAAAGGGTATTATTGTATAAAGTAGAGATGTTAAATTCTTAAGAATATATTTTTTATTGTGGTACAAATGTTTCTGTAAATATTTGTGATTTGTGAGAATTTACAAAACTGATCGAATATTAAGCTTGTAACTTCTCATTTATTTCAGATATTATTAGTAAAAGAGAAATATTTGTTAAGTGACCCCATCACTAAGATATAATAATATTATAGTGGTGTAACCATATTTACTATATGTTAAGGAAGAAAAAATAAGAGCGATTAGTGCTCGTAGTCTCAAAATGAACCGTCCATTTGCACTGATTTTAGAGATTAGAATATAACCTGATTAATATATTATTCTTTCGTTCTTTTTTTTTTGCTATTAATTTATAACTGATATGTAAAGGCATTTTTACATTTGTTTTTTACTTTTTTTTTATGTATGTTAAGAGAAAAAAAAAAGCTAACAAATCGCAGAAGTCATGTTAGTATTGTAAATATTTTTTACGATTGTATTGAAGAACATGTAATTTTTCAGAAAACTACCATTATTTTGTAGTACATAGATATTAGTAAGTATAATTGTTTGTATACATGTTGACTTTCTAAATAAATATTTTCTTTACATTAGAGAAAAGCTTTTTTAATTTTTATTTTAAATTAAGATTGATCTTTTACACAGTACATTATTTAGAAGTTTTGAGAACTATTAAGATTCAGGACCATTATCATGTCAGTCCTATATAGTGGATGTTGAATTTTTGAGCATCATTTGTATAAAGTGGTTACAATGTGTAACAAAGTGTAACCTAATTAAAACAAGAATCTAGGAAGCAACACAGAACCTCAGCATAATGAAAAATCTTTAAAGAAAAATTAGGCCACGCACTTTATGTATACAGGATGTATGTGGAGAAAAAATTCGAATACCATTTCGACAATAACCTCATTACAGAGCTATTAACACTCGTAATTGTCTTTTGAATTTTTCTATTTTTAATAATTAAGATGAAACAGTTATAATAATTAGTGGTTTAAGTAATAAGAAGAAATGTCCAATCATATTTATGTTTTGAATCTTAATATTTCGGCAGTAATCCACTTCTTTTATTGTTAATTCTGCGCCACAAAATCTATAAAAAGATGATGCAATTCTGCATTGTTTATCAGTAATCTGTGATTTAATTGATGTAAATAATGCAGTATGTTCATAAGGATTCAGTCACCTGGTCGTTTTTTTACTGTTAGTTAAGTACCTACATAGAATTTTGTATATTCTCCTTGAAAGATGGAGCTGATGCAGAAGAACAAAATTATAACATTGTTGCTCGGTGGCCTGGATCCTCTCATGACACTATTGTATTCAGGAATAGTAAGTAACGTGCAAGCACAGTTTCAGATGAATCTGTTTCAACAAAAACAAACTTGATACTTTACGTTATACAATTTTAATACATAATTATCATTGTTCATTTAGGTGACAGTGGGATGCTATTAAATCTTACTTGATGACACTCCAGGAGTCCCATCTTAGAACTCGGGTTGTTGTGAAAACTACATTTGGTATTTGGAAACACCAATTCCCTATTCTGGCTACTATTTAGAGGCCTGCATGGACCGGGTTTTCTAGTCGGGCCTTTATGCGGCCCAGATTGAAGTTCAGGTTTGGGTCAGGTAGGGTCTCAGTTTAAGAATTTATCAGACTTTTTGGGTCTAGGTCCGGTAAATCGGGGCGTTTGAGCCTCTCGAGCCATTCGGTCTTGTCAAGCCTGACGAACCGTTGGAGCCTGTCAGACCTTTTAAACTTCTCGACCCTTTGGGTCTGGTGGGCCTGTAGGCCATACAGGTCCACCAGGATTTCTTGGCCCTTCGGGCCTCTCAGCTTTATCAAGCTCTTCAGATCTTTCAGGCCTATCCAACCATTTGGGCCTGTTGGGTCCTTCTTGAGCCATACAGATCTCTCGAGCCGTTCGAACCTCTTGGATCGTTTAGGATTCTCAAGTTGTTGGGCTTTTTGGACTTTTTGGCCCTTCGGGCCACTCGAGTCTATTGGACCGTTCGGTTTTCTAGGTCCTATCGGACAATTTGGGCATGTAGAGCTTCTGTCAGGAAGTTACCGTGTTTTTTTTCGGGTCACGTCAACTTTGTTCCCATTTTCGGTTCTATCACTGCTCCTCTGGTTGGTCCATTTATTAGTCATAGTGGCATTACTGTGGAAGTTTAGGCACTAAGAGATTATAGTTTAGGCGACTAAAAAAGGCACAAATCTCTACAAAATAGGCATTAATCAGTATTAAATAGTCTTGAAAAACATCTTTATTATTTGAGTTACATGTAAAATTTTAATCATTAAATTACATCAATATTATTGTTACAATTTGCTTCACAATAAATAACTAATAGCATTTATAAGTCTTTCATCTCGAATTGCATGTGTTTATTATTTAGCACTAGTTTATATGCAGAAAACGAACGTTCTACATCTACAGCTGTTACAGGAGCATAAGTAAAGTAAGATATTAGGAATGGCTGGGCATTCTCGGGAATTTCTTCTTCAACACCGTTTAAAATTTTTGCAATTGATTTTAATGTTGCATAACCAGGATTCTTTTTGAGCACAGCATCCAATTTACGTTGTACAGCAATGACAGATTCACCTTTGGCTTTATTTAGTCTTTCTTCTACTTTAGATATTACTTGCATGGAGGACTATAAAGTCTCACCACTTGATTCTAAACTAGTTATACTATTTGAAAGGAATGTGAAATTCGAAGCGATATACACCAGTTCTTCTTGAGCTTCAGATATACCGGTACTTTTCTCTGAAGAAAACATGTCAATAATTTGTTTAATCTTTTCAAAGTTGTCCTGGTAATAATCCACCACTTTAGGTTCGGGTGGTAAACTTGTCATGCAATTGCTCTTTAAAAGCTTTTATTCTGGATGGAGCCTTACAAAAAACCTCTTTCACACTTAAAATTAGTTTATTAACGTTCCTATATTTTATTCTAATTTCTTCTGCAACACGGTGAAGTCATATAAACAATGTTCTTATAAAACACTTTAAGCAGTCTACCAGCAGCAATCATGTATGGTGCAGCATCTGATTAAAGAATTAAAAGGATTTTCTCGTCCTGGATACCAATAGTGTATAAAATTTTTAAAGATGTATTCACAAAATATGTGATGGATTCTCTATTGGCTTTCTCTATTTGTTTGGATGCTACAAGATACGCTCTTTTGGATTTCTGTTTATTCAGTTTTCCCACTATTACGTGGGCTATGTATCTCCCAGCAGCATCTGTTGTTTTCATCAACTGCAACCCAAATATAAGAATCTTCTCTATTGTAAAGTTGTATTGCAATTCGAGATACGATTTTCTGAAAGTAGATTCTGAAGGTATTGTTCTGCCACAATATTTCTCTAAAAAATTTTTTAATGTGGGGTTTTCAATCTTCTTCTATGGAAAATTTGGAACTGCGAAAGCTTTGCACGAGTCGGCATAAAATTGTTCATATTTCCCAGTCACAGGTTGAGTGAGAAATGTTTGCACAGATGTGGACTGTTTACACTTAGTATTTGCTTGATACATTGCTGTTTTCTCATGCTTCTGCACATGGTGTTTTTTGTCACTCACTACCTATGGATTAAAGATTTATTAACTTCTGGTAAAATGATAAATGACAATCTTATATGAAAAAAGCAAGTACCCACCTCTTTATTACAAACTTGGCAAAAGATAAGTTTTCCATCAGTTGTAAAGCAGGCTGAATTTTTATTCCATTCGCGAATACGAACACTTTTGCTTGTTGCTACTTTTGACATTTTGTTTGAAGGTATTTTATTAGAAATTTCTAAGATTCTACAGTAACAAAACAATAATACTAGGCAGTAACAGTTCTGATAACACAAACAATACGGTTACAGAAAAATCGAGAGAAAAATACTTTACTACAATGATGCACCACAGAATGCACACCGTACAAAATCAGCAGAAGGAATGATTCTAAATGTTTTACAACTCCAATTTGTATAGCAGAGCTTGTTCAAAAATAACCGTTTCTAATAGTTTCTAAGCAAATTGTCTTTTTGGGAAGCTTTTCTAATCCTATTAAACAACTTTTGTAAAAATAAATTTAAATTATTTAAGTAAAAATGAAAAGATTGCAGTCTTTGTAGAAGGAGAATTAGTATAACTTACGAGGGGTCATAAATGAATTTGTGCATTTAAAACTCTTTTGTGGTCTATTGATTACCTTCATACAAATCAGTCCATCAACTAACTTGAAAGTCCCATTGTATACATTTGCTGTAATGATTCTCTTGCCTGGAAGTTAAAATTATTCTTAGAAAGATTATAATAGGCATCTAATCAGTGATAGGACTGTAAAAACTTTATGTATATTTTCTTTTCAAACTGGTAAAGGAATAATACCTCTGTAATTGGGTTTGCTTTGACCTTTTTTATTTATGCAAAAAGATGTTTTATTTGCTCAAATACGGCATCAAATGTAAAAAGACAGTTAACCCAGTGTTCAATTAAAAAAAATGTATAATTTTAGGGAGAAAATGTGCAGATTTTTATAATGAAAAGTAGAAAATGATAAAAAAGGCAGGTTATAGACAGTTAATGTCAAAAAAGGCATTTTTCTTTAAATAGGCACGTATAGGCAAAATAAAACTATATTCAAATGAATGGTATATCTAAAAAATGCACTTATATTTAACCCTTTTTAATAAGATGTTTAACGAATAGAAAAGGCAAATGCTTAAACTTCTGCAGTCTAGTCATTACATTGCTGTTCTTCATTGCTTACATTCTGTAATGCAGGATTGACAGGTTTCCATAAATCAACCGCTTTTCACTTTCCTCAGTTTTCATTGGTAGTGATTGTTTTTTCCTTTGAAGCTCCAGATATAGGCTAGAGTTCCGTACTCCTGGATATTGAGGAGAGATTCTAATGAGGTATCATTCGATCGGGCTTGCCGAGAGGATTACTAACGCCACCAAGTTTAGGTGGCGCAAACAAACGGTTCAAACATTAAGTTAGGTTAGGTTAGGTTAGGTCAGATTAGGCTAGGTTAGGTAGGATTAGGTATCCCTCCCATAGACTTCCAGCTTAAAATTCGTAGAAGTTCAAAAGTGCCGGTGCCATAATGCATTTTCAATACAAGTTGATGGATGGAACCAGTGTTTCAACAAATTGACCATAACTTTTGAACCGTTAACTTTCGCCACCTAAACTTGGTGGCGTGATCTTTGTAATCAAGTCTGATCAATCGATGTCCCACTTGAATATTTCCTCGATAACCAGGAGTACAGAACTCGAACCCAGTTCTATCCTTGTTTGGTATTCTTTGTTTACTAAATACACCTTGAATATTTTCAAGTTAATTTTACCTATTTTTATAAGTACATATCATAACATACCAAAGTTCTATTAAATAAAATGAGACTATTGTCCAATAATCTAGAAACAGTCAACGTTTGAATCCATATTATAAAGCACTACAGAAGTTATGTAGTTGTTTGTAAACTATTATTTTGTGGATATTAATAAAAATTAAATTATAAATTTTTATTGCCAAATGTGTAGTTCAATTTTCCTTTATGTTATTTCTTAGAGCATAAATTTTTTTTTTAAACAAACAAAAAAGCCAATAGATTAAAATGATTTCCAAAAACTTCTTCAACTATCATAGAGGTTCTTCAGGCTTAGCTTATGGTGAAAGTAGTGCAGCAATGAACCACCTTAAAACAAACCATTTTGAAATACTTCTGTAGAATTGTAATTTGTAATATAAATAAGAAAAACACTCTTAATTATTAAGATTTTGTTTATTTTTATTTTACATTTGTATTATCATCTTCATCTATAAAGTCTTCATCATCCATATTGTTATTTTTAAACTGGCTATTCTCAATCAAGGTCTCCTGTTTTCGCAACCACTCCTCTTGTAAATACTCAAATTCAGGTTTATAATTCTTATCTAACCTACTAGCTTTATTCTTCAATATCTGTTTAAAAAAAAAATAGGATTATTCTAAAACTTCTTCACAAAATATTTAATAATTTACTTGTCGCTGACGCAAGAATTCTCTGAACGCTTCTTTCTCTTCATGTGCACTAGTAAATTGTATTGGATTTTCATTTGTAAATCGAGGAGTTACTTCCTCTGCATCTTCAGATTGATATCTGTGTAGAGCTCTTGATTTCTGTTTAGATTTTTGTATGCGTTCCATTATTTCTGAATGATTTAATCCAAATACATTGTTAGGCATGGGCGGTAAAGGATCTTCATAAACATCTTCACTATTATCAAGTTTTGAAAGTTTTTGCTGCAATGACATTAAGAATGAAAAATATGTACTAAATGCTTAAAATTAAACCTACCACTATATGGGGTTCTAAACTTGTATTAAGCTCTAATTCAGTTTTTAATTTTGTTGTAATGTCTTCTGGAATATAATCATCACCAAAATCTGCTTTGGTTAATAAATTATCAACTTTTATCGCTTGGGCATAATGTTTATCTAGTAAAAACATTAAACTACTGCAGTCTATTATTATCAATACTGTAATGACTTTACCTTTGACGAATCTAATTTTTGGTATAACACCTACAACTTTCAATTGTGCCAGTTCATGCCTTAATTGTCCAGTGTTTTTATGTAAAATATCTTCAATAATTTCATCTTTTTCAGGACTTTTTGAAATCCAAAACACTTTAACACATGAAAAATCAGGTGTTATTTGAACCTACAAACATTTCATAAAATTAACTGAAAGCTCAAGTTGTTTTTCATACATGATCAATTTCAATTCCATGTCCAATAAATGCAGAAGAGCACTCTCCAGATGACATTAAATCAGTAATATATCGCATGAAAAGTTTATTTAATACAGTAGCTCGCTTCGAATTCACAGATCGCTTTCCTTCAAATGCTCCTTTACTGAAACTCTTTGGTGCTAGTAAAGTTGGTGCTTCATAGAATTTTGATTTTCTACAAGAATTTCCAATTTATTCCTAGAAAGCACATTAGAAATGTGTATTACTTCTTTATATTACTACCCATAACCTTTTTCATCATTTTGGCTTGTGTATTATGAGGTACAGAAATATGTAACTGACGGAAACATTTCAATAACTCGATTTTTGTAAAATGTGATATAATCTTTGCCATTGCACTTTTTCTTCTTAATAAATCCTACAATCCTTGAGTCAATTTGAGGTTACACAAGTTTATACGAGGTTATATTTGCATTTCGATAGTTATAGGTTATGTATTCTTTTTTTTTGTAAAATGACAGTGTGGAAGCGCCGTTGCCAATATGTACGGCTTATTAAAAATAAATCTAATAACATAGCTTCAAGAGACAGACCATAATAATTTACCAATGATTGCAATCTTTCTTTTTGTGTGTGGAAATACTAAATAATAATAATAATTACCGTATTAGTTATTAGTACTTGCCTCATTATTTGCATCTTTGTTTTCATCTATTGACTTGAAAGTATAATTAAAATCTATAAATTGGCAACGCTTAAGGCTTCATAACAAAAATCTGGAAAATCTGTCAGTTGTCAAAAGATTTGATGATTCGATGTTGACAGGAAGAAAAGGCGGTTATTAGCAATCGAACGATTGTAATATTTGTTCATGTTTTGGTCGAATAATTGAAATTAAAGGTAAGATATTTGTTTATTTAAGTAATCATAGAATGTCACTGACTCTTGCTTGACTTTTTTCTTTAATCAACAAAGTACGTAACGTTCCCGCCAAAAGTTTGGGATCACGTTTCATGTTTATTTTGTATTTTCTTTGTGTTTAAATGATAATAGTATGGCGAGAAAGAAGTTATTGAGTGTTGCAAAAGGAAACGTTGATGTAATTCTGCATATAGAATTATTTGAGGCAATCATTATCTTAAGAAGTAGGTTTTTAAGTGAAATTCAAGGAGACTAGTAGTTTAAAAGGCTAGTCGTCTTGATTACTACTGTAAGTGTAAATGAAAATGGAAGTAGAAAATAAGACCATAAAACTAATAAGTACGATAACTGTGAACAGCAGTAACAGAATAAAAGTCACGCTTACATCCAGTATAGAATATATTTATATTTCACTGGCAATTCAGTTTTCTTTTTAGTGTTAAGATGGTTTTGTTTTAGCTTACAAAATAAGAAAATCCATTTATGTGCTTTTTTGTATTGATAACTAGGTATTCAACACTTTTCCTATTGATTAATATCATGATCACAGTGTCCTTAAACCCTATAATCATATGCAGTCTGTCACTTAGAAAGTTAACTATTGAACACTAGTAAGCACAAAGAGTTTTAAAATGTCATACATTTTAGTAAGACAGGGATATATGTCGCACACGTGTTTAAATGGTGAACGGTGAAATATTTTGTCATCATATCTTACTCTAAAATAGCATTTAAACTACTTATATTTGCAGTCTTTGGGAATTCTTATATAAAAAGTCTGTATTTTGAGTTTTCAAATACAGAGGGAAATCACCCTAAAGAGTCAGGAATTCCCCTGATTTTTCATATTGTGTTGTATCTATCTATCGCAACAAAATTTTTTCATATGCTTGCTTGTGATTAGATAACATTATCTTGTAAGTTCCCTATTAAGGAAAATTATGCAATTCTTATTTTGATTCCAATTAGAGATGCCACGTAAAAGGAAACCTCTAACACAACTTGATGGACAAATTATATCTACAAAAAGGCAAAGAAGTGTCAGCATTGAAGATGATTCAGAAAAGCTGGTACGTACATTTACTATTGATTACATTTAACAGATTAACTTATAATAACTTTGTATTAATTTAGAGAAGAGCCGGTACGATCTCAAAAATGGTATTGAAGAATTTCATGTGTCACTCACATCTAGAAGTAACGCCAGGTAGTAATATTAATTATATTACTGGTCGTAACGGCAGTGGCAAGAGTGCAATTTTAACCGCATTGGTAGTTGGTTTGGGTGGAAAAGCATCTCTAACAAATCGAGGAAATAGTATCAAAGGTGATAAAGAAATCATGGAAAAAAATATTCATTGCTTATTTATATTCTTCAATGTTGGAATTTGTAGGTTTTATCAAAGCTGGAAAAAATTCTGCTAGTATAGAAATAGTTTTGTATAATGCAGGTCTATTAAGTTATCAGCAGAGTGTATATGGTAAAGAAATTACAATCATAAGAAATTTTGGTGGAAGCGGCAATAGTTCATATAAAATTAAATCAGCTTCTGGTATGTTGATCAAACTTTAGTTTTTTTTTTTTTTTTTTTGCTATTGTTGAAATCCAATATTCTTAGGCCAAATTGTATCAACTCAAGCCAAAGAAGTGCATCGCATCTGTAGTGGCCTTAACATACAAATTGATAATCCTGTCTGTCTATTAAATCAGGATACTGCACGTAATTTCCTTAATTCCAAAGATCCTCATCATAAGTTCCTATTATTTATGCGTGCAACTGGACTTGAAACTTTGTGTGAAGAATATAAAAAAATCTTCCAGAATAAAAAGAATGCAATAAGAATGTTAAAAGATAAAGAAGTGGTAAGTGCATTAGTATATTTCTTATTAGACCTTTTTTTTTTGTTTTCAAACAAAGCCTAATTTTTACACAGTTGTATCAGAAGTTAAAGGATGAGCGTGCAGAACTAGCTCAAAAAATTGCAAATCAAAAATCCATAGCCGAATATAATAATCAAGCAAAACTTCTAGAAAATGAAATTCTATGGGCTAAAGTATGCATTTCACCTTATCATCTTTATCATAATATTTAATTCATATTGCAATTTTTACAGGTGCGAGATTCTGAAGATGATCTAAAAAACCATGAAGATATAGTGAATCATTTTGAAGAAGATAGGTCTGCTTATCAGAATAAATTAGCAGATGAAGGTCAGAAAAGATCAGGGATCGAACGGACTATACAGTAAGTTTAATCTTATTTTGTAATGTTAATTGTTGAGAAAAAAATTGCTTGTAGGAGCTTACAGCAACAAATATATCAGTTACAAGAATCAATTGAACAGCAGAATGCTCCCCAAAATGCTTTGGTACGGTCTTTAAGTGAACTGAAGGAATCTTTGAATGAAAAACGCAGGGAAAAACGAACGATTCTTAAAGCTATCGCTTCCAAGACTGGAGATTGTAATATTTTAGAGCAAGAAATCTCCCAGATTACTGATAAGTGAGTATAGAAAGCAAAAAGCCAAAATTATTAACCTTTAGATTTGTAAAATATAAATAAATAATAAATATAACAGATTCTAATAAACAAAGTTCATGTAAACTACATGTTGGATTAAATTTAAAACAAACAGGAATGTCAAGAATCTAAACAAAATCGAGTATAAAAGTTTAGAGAGCTCCAGCATTTATGTTAATGTGTGTATGTGGTAAAACACCCTGAACGCTAGGATTTTTCTATTGGCCCATCTGGCAGCCGGGGAGTTCAGAAGCTTTTAGCATGGTCACAATCTAAAGGCTGATTTATGAAAGACGCAGTCGCAGTCGCTGATGTTGCTGCTGAAACTGAACACACAACACGCTGAACCTGCGAGGGTTGAACTTCAGCGGCTGTGGTTGCTCAAGGTCAAATCAACAACCATGTTGCTAAGAACAAATTTACCAAAAGTAGTTTATACGCACACTTTTAGTTCACTTGGATGAACTCCTCCCACTCAAGTTGCAAGGTTATATTTGTTTTACTTTAGTATCTACCTGTTGTAATGGTAATCGTTATTAATAATGTGAATAATAAGATATTAATGAAAACCCCAGAACCATTTATGAAAACAACTCAAATTCTATTTTTGAGGTTATAATCAAAGGTCACTTTAAGGTTGCTGCAACGCATTGCGATTTTTATAAATACACCAGCTTCATATTAGGACAGCGGCAACGTCAGCAACTGTGACTGGATCTCTTATAAATCAGCCTTAAATGTATAGTTTCTGGTGCCAACTTCAGCAGTTGTATGTCCAACGTTGCCAGATCGTATATATCTTTTGAAAAATATTACATTAAGGAAGTATTTTATTTTTAAGGTCGCTTTGCTTAAGTTAATTAAATTACATTTCATGAGACACAAAACAAGTTTAATAAAAAACAAAAGGAAGCAAAAGCTATTTTCTGTTTCGTGTAACTCCTGAAGACAGATTTCTAATAAAAATTATTGCCACATACGAGTGTATTCGGTATTATGTTGGGCACAAAACAAATTGTTTCTGAAATAATACAGGATGTCTCCAAAAGGTTGCGACACAGCTTAACTGCAGACTCCTGGGATAAAAATAAGAAGATTTAACCCAACTTCTATATTCAAAATCGTCTCGTTAAGTCGGTACAAGGTGTGAAAGTTTTTTGAAAAAAGATTAATTTTGCGCATAAAAATAGTAGGCTTTGATCGATGTTTATAATTTTTGGTATGGCTTGTTTTGTGACTACAAGTCATATTTCAAGATGGTTTTGGTCATCATCAGTAAGTTGTAAGTGTATTAAAACAAGAATGTCTCAGTACAAATTTGGTGGTAAGTTTTTAGTACCTAGGCTGAGAACTTTCAGTTGTTTTTTCCAAAAAGATATTTTCTTTAGAAACATTTTTTGTATCTTTGTAATTTTTGATAACGCTTAAAGGTTTATCCACAAAAAAATAATATGGCATGACATGTAATGCAGAGTTGATTAGTGATAATTAGTTTAAATTACAACAAAAAAAATGTTCAACTAATTAGTTAATTTTTACCACACTAAACTTCTGTGATTTTGACATGTAAAGGCCGTTTTACATCTATCTAAATTTAGAAATGAATTTAGAACATAATTTAGTACTAAATTTTTCACTAAATTCTGAATAGGGTCATACAACAAAATCTTTTTAATAATCTAATGCCGTTTTACACCGTTCAAGAAAAAATTTAAATGGTAATCGCCTATATCCATAAACATTTTAATTTTTTGAAGCACTATTTTTTTATTCTAAAGGCATAATTTTCAGTGTAATTGAAAGAAGTTCCAGATTACATTGTGCAAAAATTTCAAGTCTAAACCTTCATCTTAACAGAAGTTAACATTGGGTAGATATTTTAACATGGGAATCTCTATGGCCAGTGATTAAAAAAATGCACTGTATAAATAAACCAAAAAACTCCAAATTTTCCTTGAAAACCGTTCGAGCATTTTTCGAATCTTGCGGCTCCCATCAAAACCGTCCAGATGATCCGATGGACGTGATATTCGACATCTGTATTGTAGGAGTGCTGCTCTGTTCACCCGAAAAAATCCAACTCGATTTGGCTAATTTTACATTTTTTCCATGGCATGCTGAGATGCCCCCTTAAAAGAATTCGTAACTCCCGAACTGACGGTCCGATCAAGCTGGGATTTTTCTCAAACGACAAGGACGATCTAACGAACCCTCCAGGGCTTGTACCAACTGCATGTGACCGTTTCAGGGATGACTTACAGAGAAAAGAGTAAATTTGGGCTCATTCGGACCCATCCGGCGCTGTTACCCGAGGTGCTAGTGACTTGGTGTTGGTACTATCGAACGGGTTCTATACGTGTTTTTTCTATGAGGTCGTCTTCAAAACCGAGTGGGGACCCTATTTCGTTCGACCCCTCCTGGCTTCATTGTTTGGTGGCAATTAATCTCAAGGTTTATGATATATCTTCTCTGAACTTTTGGCCTTCCCTTAGAAATCCAGGCGAGATGGGAGGACTTTTGGGGATTATCAAACTATCAATGGTAATTTATCATTTTCGGTTTTTTGCCATTAGCACCAGAACTGTACATCTTATTGACTCGAACCTTAACCATCGTAAAGAAAGGGTAAAAATATGTTAAAAGTGTTATACACCCTTTTTTCAAAAAAGTGCTCCTTGTACTCACCATAAGTATAATATTAATAAGCTAAACAATTAGAGCGAATTCAGTAAGAGTTTCTCAATGAAGAATTAATTCTTGAGAGAAATGCACATTCTCTGGTTTCTCGGTTATAATTGCAGTGCATCCTATTGAATTGAAAGTTCCAAGTCCTATTTTAGTGAAGAATTTCATATTATTTTCGCCTTAAAGTACAGTATGAAATTGCAATGTACTTA
>VTPC01006134.1:44418-75279 GCA_011009095.1 Ignelater luminosus | reverse complement strand
AGTGCCACACTAATTTAAAATACACGCTTGCGAGTGAAAGAGAAGATGGACCAGTACTTAAAAAAAATATAATTATTAGGTTTGCGGCCTTTTGGCTTGTACGACATGCAAAAACTTCCTAATGTAATTTTTTAGAAGGTATTAATTTTATATTAATAAATAATTTGTAAAGAAAAGTCTAGCTTTATTTGCTTAAAATTCACCTTTGCTTTGCTTTAAGTCACATTATAACCTTAAGGCAAGAATTGGAGTGGATAAGGACTTTTATGGAAAACACTTATGGGAAAATTAAAGATTTATTGGTTTAAGGGATTCGTGTTATCCATACAAACGGTATTATTGTTGTATTATTGTGTTTTCCACTTCTTTTTATATCCACTTTATCAGTATCTAGATGTCAAATGCAATGTTCACGAAAATGTCGTAAAACTTACTTAATCCAAAACTCATTCTACCTTACGGTACTTACTTTAACTTTGTTTTTCATACAAGAATACATATGCATATTTGAGGTTTAGTTTTTAAATAAACAAACCGTGATTTGTTTGTTGCATTTATGATAACTTTTGCCTTGTTAATTTTAAATATTTCTATAAGGGTAAACCAGGCTCCTGGTTTACATTACTATAGATGACCGATTAAACCAACCTTTAATCATATCAGACATTAGTAATATTTAAGATATTATTGAAAATGAATTAGTTATACCAACAGGTATTTCATTTACATTTCATTAGACAGTATGGAAACAGAGCGATCAAGACAAAGATCTGTTTTTGATTTCAGAAGAAAATAAATTGTTGAAAGTTGAATAATTAGCTCATACATCCATGTGCAAAAACGCTTGAATTTATAATTGGATATAACCCTTATTGATTAAAAAAAATTATAATCTTGTAAGACAATGACGATAATTTTTATTTATTTATTCAATAACGAATTAATTTGTTACTTTATTATCATTATGTAGATAATGTAATAGTCTAATGATAGCCAATTACAAGAATTTCGTTTTTCAAAATATCAGTAAATGGTTTATGTAAAATATTTATGCTTGCCTGTGGAATACTTTAAATAAAACATTCTCTGTGCATCTGAGGCCAAAATCCTTCTATACATCAACCATATTTCCCAATGGGACATCTATTCGAATGATTTTCATTTTTTCTTTACCTTCACCCTGATGACATCATCAATTTTTCTTACTGGCAACCCCCATATCTTTTCTTACAGATTCTGATTCTCTTAAAAATTCTGTGTACGGCAAGCATACAGTTACGTCAGTAGCATAACTTTTATTAATAACTTTTGTGTTATCTAGTTATTAGTCATTGTAATGGAATCCTGGCTGATCAAAAGAACACTGATACACAATAATCATCAAAGTAGGTAAATAAACAGTTGACGAATATTATAAAACAATGAATTTTGCGGTTGACAATTTGCCTACAGTAATCAATTTTCTATCCTTTTATGGTTGTGTGTTGTTATCTATTAATTTGATGTAAAATGGTGCATTATTTAACCGAAAAACAAAAACCTGAAATTTTGATTATGAGGGGATACAGAGATAGGCAACACACTTAAGAAGAAGTCTGCAATTTATTCAACATGACATATCCCGACCAGACACCCATGATACGCTCTACGGTAAGCAAGATTGAAAGAAAGTTTTCTGAAAGGAGGCATGGTTAGGTATGATCCTTGACAACACTTAAATGTGCCAGAAGATGTAGAAGTAAATATTCTGTTGGAAGTGTGGAGTTGGTAAAACTGCCAATGAAAATGAAGACAGAGGTTATGTTTTTTGATCAAGTGTGTGGTCTTGTATTTGTGACTTTGGAAAGAATGTTCAACATCATTTAAAATTCAATTATTTAATTTTCATTTATAAAGGTTTTTTTATAATTTAATTACAACTAAACTATTTTTGTGAATTTGTGTTTACAGCGCCATCTGTTACGAATTGAAAAAAATGTTTCAAATACATTCTATGTATTTTGCGGCTTAGAATTCAAATTTACAATAAAATATAGGGTTTTCCATTTACAATTCACTAAGGGAACCGTTCGTTTTATCAAAAAATCTCAAACCTATTTATTTAAATAGGGCTGGATGGGTAGTCTGAGGCACTCTGTATACCTTGGTTTTATGTTTATGTAGTAAACGTAGCTAATCAATTAACAAAGTAATAACTAATGTTGTTAACTAAATTTTCTAACAAAAGCCCATCTGTGACCTGTTTTTCTGTTCAAATCTGACAACAGTGTTCAGGTTTTAGAATGTTACCTATATTAGAATATGGGCATTAATTTGCATTTTGAGTTAATCCTCGAGGGAGGCCTCTTTGAGGATTAAAATATTGACGCATCATTGTGCGGATGAACGTAAAAATTCATATGCTGAAAGGTGTTACCTGTATTTTTACTAGTATGTGGAGATGGACGACAAGCTCATCGTCCCTGTCTTCATTAGAAGGATCGGGTAAAGAAGTAACCGTGTCGAGCCAGTTATTTGGAAATTATTTAGTCCCACTATCTTCTTGAGTTTTGGTTTAGTCATTACGAAAATTTCCGTTATGTACCTGGTGTTCTTTGACTCCGCTATCTTCGTCATACTCCCTGGCTGATGGAATCAATATCCCATCTTCAGTGTCCATCGAGAGATCTGGTATTCTCTTCGTTATTGAGAAAATTAAAGTTTTGTGTTTGTGGAAGTTAAGTGTTTAAAAATTTATTGTGGTTGAAACCATGCCTTCTCGTAATTAAATTTAGTGTAAATTCAATTCTTTTGTATTTGGAAAAGTTGCTGGAAACTCAAAGGACCTCCAGATTTAGAGTAAGGAATGATTGTTTATGTTACATATTGTTCAAGCATTATTATTTTTACTTTATAGATTTTATTTTCATCATTTATTATTGTTCAAGCATGTAAAAGATTTACTTTAAGTATTTTCTTAAGTTCATTCATTTTAATGGTTTACATGTGTTGCTTCCGCTTTCGGTGGCAACTTTGTTACACCCACAACCAGGGAGGGTGCTGCATCTTAAGAATTGCATAATACAACAGATGTTGAGAGTGGACGCACTCATTTAGCGCTCGCTCCATTATCAATCAAGTTTCACATTTAGTACAGTTCATTGTTTTATTTTATTGTGTGACCTCAGTGCATCACATAATCAGTACACATATATTTGTTTGTATTTTTATGTTGTTTTGTTCAAATGCTTTGAGTATTTAACGTTAATGTTTGGTTTATTGTAATGTTAGAAAAGTATCTTTATAGTGTATTCTTTCCGGAAAAATCTAGGGAAACAATAGGTAGTTTAAATTCTATAGTAATCTTTTGAACGTTTTCTTTTTGTTTGAAGTAATACAAGTTCATATGTTCTAAATTTATTAATAGTTTTAAATCATGTTCAATTTTGTTTGTTTAGAGGGGTTTAATACAATAAGTATTTTGCGATTTAATGATTTCTAAACGCATTTATTTGACCGGTCCTACAGACCTAATTTTTATGTAGTAATTGTCATTCTTTTATTTGATGTTTGTAAAGTAATAATATCTTCAATCAACCATATCATTTTGAATCTTTTTGTGAATGTTTATTTTACTCGGTTTCAAAGCATAATAATAAATTCATGTAGTTTAACTTTTGTGTTCTTATTTCTAGGAGTTTGTTTTTGTTTTATAAGCTTATTTAGGTGCCATGATGATGGACCTTGGCTTCTAGCAACCCGCATAATATTTGATTTTGTGAATAAAGCTTTGTTTATAGTTTTGAGAAACGAGAGAGAGGCTGGAGATTTATTAAGTTTATTTTATTTTAAGTTGCAGAACCAACAAAGGTTCCTTGGTAAGTAAAAGAGAATACAATTTAGTCTCCGGACACGATTTTGAAGTGTTTATCTACAGGGTGGTATTTTGGATGGACCCTATATACAGCGTGTTCGTCGGTGTGGGGACAGGTCGACCAATTACATCGTTTTGTGTGGCACTGTCTCCTGGCGCCCTTTTGGTATCTCTTTTAGGCTTTTCAGCCAAGAGCTATGTTTTAGGTCCAGGTAAGATCATCAAAGCCTGGATTAGTTACTATTTTTGGAACCTACTCCCGTCTTCGACATGAGCTATGGGCTTGAACATCTACCGATATCTGGCTTATACGGGACTTATGCATACTTTTGGGCATTTTCCCGTTACACTATCCAATTTACAAATTCTAAATAGTAACCAGAAAATACTTAGACAACCAACAATATAGCTTATACGTTTAAGTCCATAAGGTTGGATCTTTTTAACTTTTATACTCTTTAGTAGAATATAAAAACTGAAATGACGTTTAAGAAGTGACATTTGTGAACAAATTATCTTGACAGGGGGAATATTTTGTTTTGGTAGTATATGTTGTCAGGATACTCGTGATCTTTTTTTTTAGTAAATAATTTTGTAAGAGGTGATGATGTATTTTCTACTGTTATTGAAATACTAATTTACCTTAATTAATTTTAATTTCAGTTTTACTCAAATAGAACAAGAAAAAATGAAACGTTTGGAAGAATTAAAGAAACTGGATGAAACAATAAAAAGTATGGAAAATCTACTCGAGACATCAAAAAACGAACAATTTCAAATACGCAGCTCTATAAATCATTTACAAAAAGAGCAGCACAACTTTACTGCTGAAATTAAACAAATTGATCATCAAATTGGTAAAAATTAACAAGAAATAAATATTTTTCATTTTTCTATTAACTCGTATATCTTGTAGAAAATACCAATACGAGACTGAAGGCTTTTGAAGGTGAATCTAATTCACTCTCGGTATATGGGAGTGATATGCCAAGAATCGTTGCAGCCATAAATGCTGCTAAAGATAAATTTAAACATTTACCCCGGGGACCGCTAGGTGAGATTTTGTTTTAAAAATAGAAATTTTATTTATTATAAAAAATATTGTAGGTTCTTATATAAAATTAAAAGATAGAAAATGGGCAGTTGCTGTAGAAGGATTCTTAAGTCCTGGCCTATTGCGCGCATTTGCTGTTGATAATAAAAATGACAATGAATTATTAATGAATATCTTCCAAAGAGTGTGTTCTGGTCGTGGTAGCAAACCCATAGTGATTACTAGTAAATTTTTCTTCGATGTTTGTAATTTGAATTTATTTCTTTTATTTTTGCTATTATCTTAATATTGCAGGTTCACAATGTAAGTGAAAATTTGGTAAACCCTATAGATGGTTGTATTAGTGTTTTTAATGCATTAGAAATTTCTGATCCAGTGGTAGCGAATTGTCTGATCGATCAGACCAGTCTGGAAAGTATTTTATTAATACCAGATAGTGAAAAAGCTATAGAATTAATGTCAGATAGAAGAAGAGTTCCTAGAAACTGCCAACAGGGTGTAACCATTGAAGGTGATAAATATTATCCTGATCCAAATTATAAAACATATTGCTCTCAGTATCATGATGCACAATTTCTGCAAGTCAGCGCAGCTGATATGATTAGGTACTTATTAGATTATTAATAAAATTGGGCAAATCTAAATTTCCATATTTCTTTACAGTCAGTTGAAACAAAAGTTAATTGATCTCAGTAATAAGAAGAAATCAATAGTTAGTAAACGTGACTCCATTAAAACAGAATGTCAGGAACAGACAGCTAAAATGAAAGCTCTAGAAGTGAAAATAACAAAACTTGATAAAGCTCGATATCATGTAAAGAATCAACATAGTGAATTAAGCAGTACAAATGAACCAGATACCGTTAACGTTCAGCAACTGGTTAGTATAGCAGAGATGGAAAATTATTTTGTTTACTTAATACTTTTTACATTCCAGCAAAATGAACTCGCAGAGCTCAGAAAGGCGATTGAAGAAAGGAATGTAGTCAGTCAGAAAATAGAAGAAGACCTTGTGAAGGTTAAAAACACAATAAATGAAAAAGAAGCTGAGCTAGAAAGAATTAAGACAATAGTACGAGACTACGAAGATAGGATCGATCCACTAAATGTATGTAGGCGAAATTTAATTCTTTTCTATTGAAATTTTCAAATATAAATATTTATAGCAACAAATTCATGAGCAACAATCGAAACACAAGGATTATGATGTTAATAAGAAATTTGTAACTAAACGATTAGAAGAAACTACAAATAGATTACGTATAGCACGTTCTGAGCTATTAGCTGTTCAAGAAACTTTAGGACGGCACCTTCAGGAAGCATCAGTAGTTGGAGATAGACCAGAAGAGCTGAGGTAAAAAAAAATAAATACACAGGGTGTCCCATATAAGAATTCTTTTACAATTCTGTTGTTTGTAAAATTAGGGCAAAAATTAAAAAGACGCTCATTGTCATTTTAGCATTTACATCAGGAATTCAAATAGCAATTGTTTTTAAAGTTTTTTTTTAATTTTTGTGCCACGAAGTATAAGAAAGGAGCTAATTCCATTAGATATGCATAAACATGAACATAACCTACTATTTTTGTTATAATAGCTAAAGCTAGCTTGATTGCACAATACCATACCAACCTGTGGTTGTCAACAATCAGGCAGTGTTGCCAATCCAAAAACTGCTAATATTTCGTGATCACAGATGAAAATTTGCCGCTATTTCCATCACATTAAAATTTTATTGTTGGGAATTGAAAACACAATATAGTGGAACCTCCATAACTCGAAATCCAAGGGGCGTGATTATTTGTTTGAGTTATAGAAAATACAAGTTATGGAAAATTATGTGCAATTGGTATTGAAGTGCAAGGGGGCGCAATAAATTTCGAGTTGAGGAGAAATTCGAGTTACAGAAGTTCGACTTATGGGAGTTTCACTGTATTTTATTTCACAATACTTAGAAAAAAATATATAAAAGTTTTTGCCACCTAGCCAGTAAGTATTTCACCAGTATGGCTGGTAAAAGGTTATGAAAAAACCTATAAATCACCGCCAGAGTCTGAGGGGAACTGCTGTGTTCACTTTGGAGTCTGAGGGTGATCCCTCCCCCCAATGTTTGGTTTTAAGTCGGGGACTCCCCTTTGTGCACTCGCAAACAGTTTCTGAATAAGCTGGTATTGCTGTGCAGTAAAAGTGTCAACCCTGGGTGTATCAATAGAAAATTTGTGAAAATGGGAAAATTAACATTAAATTATTTTGCATTTTTCCCACATTATTATTATGGAACTTGAACCCTGTCTAATACATCAGATGCACTGCACCATGAAGCTTTATTGTGCTTCCCCATTTAGTTTTAGCTCCATTCTAACAACCCTGTACCGTCAATCAGATGACACAGATTCTTAGTTGAGTAATGACTAAAGTGTTTTGGTTCCATTGTAACAAAACTGAATAGTTTGAAACACTCAAAAGATGCTAAATAACCAACAGGTTATTAGTTCGAAACAGAATGGTACATTTATAGTTTCAGTTGTCTTATTCTTTACTGTGCAGCATGTAGTCACCGCACTGCCTATAAGTTGTCTCATTTGTACATCCTTGCACTGGCCCTGCATGGAATATCAATGGACTTGGTATTAGTATAAATCCAAGTGTTAGATTTTTGAAACAACATAAAAGAAAGTAAATTCTTCACAGTGGCTATCGTTCAACGAATATTAAAATGCACAGTAATATAAGTAGTTATAAAACTACAAATCTATTGATATTCCATTACAATCTATATCATTGTTATGTAGAGATCCTGCAAACACTCATGATCATGCTGCTGCACGAAGGCAGAATTAAAATTGGGGAAAGGGAACTGGCGAACGAATGAAAGTTGACGAGTGCATAGTTCTTAGTGCGGAAGGGGTAAAGGAACGAATTTTAGTCTTCTGTGCTTCTAGCAATTTCTCTATTTAAAGTATGCCAACCTTTCTAATACAATACACTCAGCAAATGTTGTTATTGACAGGTAAACAGAAGACCATTTTTGCACATTGCTTTGACGAAACCATGAGTGCTGCAACAAAGTGGAGTGTTGTACTGCACATGTAAATAGAAATGTGCTGCCTGTTTCTGAAATAATCAGCCAAGATCTGGCTTTGTTGTTCTTTGATTCATGTATCTGTAGCTCCTTGAAGGAAACACTTAAGTATTCCTAGAGCTTGCTCTGATCCTAAGAATGAGCTTTGTAATCTTAGTTTGGCTAAACGATCGGCTTCTTCGTTGCCTTCACATCTACTATGCCCTGGCATCCAAATCAGTTTAACTGTATTTTGGTCTGTCAGAGTACACAAAGCGCAAAGGCATTCCATTACGAGCTTAGACATCACTTTTAGTCCCTGAAGAGCCTCAAGTGCCGCTTGGCTGTGTGTATTTATGTAAATCTGTGTCCACATAATTTTCCATCAGGTTTTTGTCTATGCACCTTAGTATTGCATATATTTCTGTCTGAAAAACTGTGGCATATTTACCAAATGTCATTGTTTGTATGTATGTACCTATGTATGTCGACTATATTGCTAATTGTTTGTTATCTGTAAGACAGATTGAATAAACAAGGAAGTTAGAAAAAAAAATTACCAAGAGAAATACAAAGCTCCATCTTCAGTTTCATGCCATATATGCCCATGCTTTTCAAGATCTTTGAACCATCTGTAAACCAAATCAGTCTATTGGATGGTATTTGTTTGATATTGCCCCAGATTTTTCTGTTAATAATTACTTGAAAATTTTTATCCAGATGTGTTGCTGGGGTAGCATATAGTTTGATCTCATGTCGAACACAGGGTCCCGTAACCTTTTCCAGAATGAGCAGTGACCTGAGTCTGTAGTTTTGAGGTTTTCTGTATTCTGGAGTTTGGGCAGGGATCTTCTTACTTTCCCTTGCATCACAAGGTCTAGCAGAGGACGATCCAGCAGAATCTCCATCGTTACTGTAGGAGTTGTCCTCATAGCTCTTGTTATTTCCAAACAACCCAATTCATGAATCTTGGACAGTTTGCAGCATTTTGACCCACCATACCAGAGCTGCGTATGTTAATACTGATCTGAGCCTCCAGGTTTTCCACTCATTCATCTTACCATCACTAAGGTGGTCAACGTCTTTTTTTGCTAGATTGGCAATGTGTTGGTTTCAGGTAAGTTTGGAGTCCAGGTCACTTCAAGGTACTTAACCTCTCCCATCATTGACATTCACTATGTAGAGTTAGAGGACCTAGTCTCTTTAGCTTCCTTCTATTGGTTAAGGGTACTATTGCTGTTTTTAGGGAATTTATCGAGAAATTCTCGCTTGTCGCCCATTCTGATGTTACATTCAGGGCCATTTGCATCATTTCCCTGAATTGTAGCTGTGAATTTGCCTTGTACTATGATGGTTATATCGTTAGTATAACCTATTATGCAAAAGCCTTGTCTAAGGAGTTCTCACAGCAGTTTGTCAACAACAATCAGATTCCACAGTATGGGCGACAGAACGCCACCTTGTGGACATTCTCCTGCCATTCCAGCTGCATATTGTTTTCTCAATAGGGTTGAATGTATTATTCTGCCTCAATCCATCTGCAGCATGTTTCCTCAAGTTCACGTTCTCTACAGGCAGTAATAATTGCTGCAAAGGAGGTGTTGTCTAGGAAAAGCCTTCAGTGCAACTTCTATTTGGTTTATGGCCTTTTTCAGTCTTCTAACTATTTGGTGTAAAGCTGTTTCTGTTGAAACACCTACCTTGTGTGCATATTGTTCTGTATGTAATGGCCTTTCGACCAGCACACCACTTCTAATATGCATATCTAGCAGATTTGTCAAGACCCATGGTTTGCTTTTCTATGGTAGTTTTTTGTCCTCGGTAGATTTCGAACTACAAACAGTACCCTAACTTTAAAGTAGCCACCCACGCCTTGTATACAAAACAGATGGGTTTGCCGCTGATGTATTGTTTGCATCCGTGTCTGCCATAATATGGTATCATTGCGTCATCTGTAGACGTATTAGATTCAATTGGTGCATACTTCAGAAACTATCTATTTATTGCATCTATCAGAGGACGAATTTTCCTGAGTTTATCATTTTCAGGGAGATTATTGTTATCAGCAGCATGAAAAATGCTACAAATTTCTTTAAATCTGTTTCTTTGTATTGATTCTGCCACTAACTGGTAATGCTTGTCTTCACTCTCTTCCCAGTACATTCATCTTTTCGGTAAAGGGACATACCCACTCAGAAGAAGTATTAAGTAAGAAATATTAAATTGAAAAAACTGTAGTGGATGACTTTCTGAAGTAAGTGTGAGTGTGGAAGTAACTGAGTAAAATTTCCTCTTGGGTTTGCCTGAAGATTGTCTTCTCTCCATTTTGTTTTCACATATTCAGTCATTCAAAGCTTCTTTGCTAAGATTGCAAGTGGTATAACATCATCTTCTTCCCATTGCTCGTCTAACCTCATTGTCTTCAAAGTAAAATTCACCTTCAGCTGTCAGTTGATTGTAATTTAAATTGTCAGGGTTATTAGTTTCTTCACTTCCAGAATAACAATCCGTATTGTCTTCAACATCTTTGGGCAGGATTATTATTATTCCATCAGGTGCAATATCTGTTTCTTCTAAATTCTCCATTATTTCTAGAATTTCAGCGGTGGATAGAGGTCGTCTCCTGAAACATTCGCAAACTATATTTTGGTTAAAAAAGGATTTGTGAAGCCCATGGGGTTGATAATGACCAGGGCCACCTAAATGTCTCGGGCCAGCTACATGGCTAACGCGAGGCGTAAAGTGGAGGGGATAAAGGCGGTTGCTTCTCTGCATTGAGGATGCTATCATGATGTGCAATTTCATTTTTCTTAATTATATTTATAGGGATAATTATAATCGACAAATGAGAAATTGTTGTTATCAGTTTTAATGCTGATTTACTTAAGAATTGATTAACTAATTCATTAAGTTATTTTATTAAACTGTAAACTATATAAAACTTTTTACATTATTTGTGAATGGGTATATTTTGGTGTGAATGTAAGCTGTTTTTAAAAGAAATAGCAACAGAAAAACTTTCAAAAACGGTATGTTAAAGGTTTTAAATAACTGATTGGTTTATGACCGTGTTCCGGTCCTTAGAAAACAATTTCTCTGTTATATTTAAAAGAAATTGACAGAGGTACTTTAAAATACCCTCAGCAATGGATAGTTAATGTGCTAGTAATGGTGTATAAACTATTTATTGTTTTAATAAGTGAAATCTGCGAAGAAGTGTTCTTGAATGCTACAAATCAGACCTGTTTGTACTTCTTTTAGATAAATAAATAAAAATAAATCAACGCAAACTTTTTTATAAACTTAGCTTAGATACACTATTGCGAAGACTTTGTTTTAAATTGTGAGTGTAGAATGTCAAATGTGAATAAATGCATATTTATTTCTTCGAATATGCTTCTAAATAATTATTATAGAAAAAACAAAACAGACTTTAACAACCGGCATCAAAATAAACTGAAGAAACGCAAATTAAATACTGTTAGCCATAATTAAATTAAAGGTACGACATATTTATTAGTTTATTTTCATTCCGTATGTTTATTTATTATTTAGTTACGTCATCAAAATTAATATATTAAATATTAGGAATTGTCTGTTTTCTAGGCTACTACAAAAATGCAATATGCTTATCAAACGACACATAAGCAAATACAAACTTCCATTTTTCTTATGTAGGTAACAAAATTAAATATCTTAAACTTTCCGTAATGCATTATTATTAAGAATTTGTTATTATCTTTATGTATTAATTACATAATTACATCTGTTCAGGTTTAAGGTATGTATAAAGTATAATATTGTTTGTATTGAATTCTCAAGTTACGTTTAATTTCTAACGATTTTGTATGTAAAGTATAGCTCTATTAAGCAAAATTTTGACTTATTCTTTAAATATTTACTTAGTTACTTATTTTCAGTTTAATATTTTGTAAAATTCATATTCGTTAGCATATTATTTTATTTTTATATTCAGTTCTTGCTAAATAATGCCGTAATAAAGATAACGTCGCATGCATTCTAGTAGCAAAAGCCTGCCTGAATCCCCACCACCACGGTAGACGTGTAGCTGGCCCGAGACATTTAGGTGGCCCTGTAATGACCCACATAACTTTTAGGTTATGTATTCATATAAGATAAGTAAACTTTGAAGAGAAAATTATTGTAGTAGTTGAACAAACATAATATTACATAATTAGCATAATAAATCACATAAATTCAACAAAATTCAGTCACTTATCATTCAAAAAATGATGCCATGTTCAGAAGAAAAACTTTCTCCGAAAACAAACATCAATTCTAAACACTAAACACAAGTTGTCAGTGGAAAATAAGTCACAGCGAGATGACAGCAAATATCGTCAGTGTAATTCGCAAAGTATGTAACTCCATTTAGTGTAATTTTACAGAAGAGACAAAAAACTGATTTATTATTTTATTGTAGAAAACTTCGTATCTCCATCACAACTGTTTGCTTTCATTCACCGCATAATGCGCATCTTCTAAGATGTATAGAATTAACTTTTAACTAGCTATTGTTAAGCGTGTCTTCTTACAAATGAAACAATAACAAGCCATAAACTTGCCTGGTTTACATTTTCACACACTACACTAAATATTCATGCAAAAGTACACGTATTGGGAACACTGATTGAGAGCACAAAAGCGGTCTAGTGTCAAGAATATTTGGTTCTGCCGGAGTTAGGATTTTTTCCTAGCGACTTCACACGTGCAGATAGACAATGTTCTATATTGCTTCTTATCCAAAACTGGTTAGTAAAATGGGCATACGAACCTTTCTAGCCTATAGTTGAAGAAATGTAGCACCAGATGGCGAAAGAAATCATATTTACACAAATACTTTGTGAATTACACTGATAATATAAACATGCACTGGAGTTATATTTCTTTCTTCAATTACCTTTTTGCATTCTTCATCAATTTGCTCTTTTTTTTCCTGGCTCTTTTTCTAATTCGTTCGCTCCCTGTATAATTATTCCATTTATATTTCCCCACTTTTGTTGTATATCAATACTTATTGATTTTCTGTCATTTTCTTTGCCTATCATTTCAACAAATTTTTGTCTATTTCTTACTTCTTGTAACGCATTTATGTTCCATTTTTTTTCTTGTTTCTTGGGGTATTTACAAATGGTATATTTTGTTTAACCATTGTCATTACCAATAGATGTTCTGAATCTCTATCTGCACCTCTGTACTTTTAATTTGTTTATGTATTTTTGCTATTATTACATGATAATCTGATTTATTGTTTTCCTGTCTGTTGTTATTTTATGGAAGCTTTTATGTTCTAACATTATACTTTTTATTACTACATCTTTTGTTGCTGCCATATTTATTAGTTTCTGACTGTTCGAATTTGTATTCTCATGTAAGAAGTGCTTGACACTATGCTAAATTTTGTGGAAATTTTATAAAAGAATCTTTGGCACGTTGTTGGAGTTGTAGTTGTAGTTGTATGCAACTATGCATAATTTTTTACAAAATTTTTGATGTAGGTGTGCGCAGTATCAATCTATTTACAGCTGTTTGCAGTGACCTTTAATCAACCTTTAATGCAATTTGAAAACATAATCTCAAATAATAGGGGAGCAAGCAAACGTGCACAGACGATCAGCTGATGTTGGTTTGCGCATGGACGTGCTCACGTTTACTGTGCATTTTCTGCAAGAAATTTACCAATTTTTAGAACATGTTTTATAAAAATTTTATTGACAAAAACTTCTACAAAAAAAATCTATGTAAACTCCATTTGCAACAACCGAAAATTTTTAAAAACTTTAGTACAAAATTTTTTAGAAAATTTAGCTCTAAGCTTTCCATCCCAGCCATTTCTGTATTTCTTTCTTCTTTACCTATTTTTGCATTCATATCTTGTAAATTATTTTCATATCAAAATTTGATATATTGTCTATCATTGTTTCTAATTCTTCATAAAATTCCTCGTTTTTTTTCTTCTATTTGTTCAATTGGCGAATGCACATTTATAATACTTAGATTCCTATTCCTTACCCTTAATCTTAGATAACTTATTCTTTCATATTTTACTGTGTACTCCATAATCATACTCTTAAGCATTTTTTTAATTAGCACACCTGTACCTAATTTGTTTTTATCTCCGCTTCCATTAAACCATAAAAATCCATCCATTTTCATACTGATGATTTCTTTGATGTTAGTTTCCTGTATAGTTAATATGTCTATTTTTCTTGTAAATTTAATATTAATTATCATGTCTTTAGAACAAATTTTTATACAAAAAGTATTAGATCGTACTTTTAACCTCACTTAATTCAAACGCTAAGATTAACCGACATATATCTGCACATATCCCTAGGATATGTGTTTCGCATACAATGTAACTAGGATTAAAAGTGTGTTACATATCACCGAGAAAATGTATTGAAAGCACTAGTTAGTCTTGAAAACAACCAACAAACATTGAGAGCAAATTCTTGAGACAAAATTGAAAAGGTCTAACCCAACTATATCTATATCCCACACTTCACCATTTATGAGTAACAAAGTTGAATTTAAAATTTCTTGTGCTTGCAATACTTCAAGAACAAGGTGAGATATCAAGTGTCCACTATTTTATGTAGTTTTGTGTATGATATCCTTACGACACACAGAGAAATGGGGAGGGGCTAGCTCATTACCCGAAAGAAAATTAATTGTTACACCGATGAAAAATTTGAAAATTTTTCTGTTTCTGAAATTAACAATCGATTTGACAAAAAAAAAGTTGCTCTTGTATTTTTCCTGTAGAATGTATCACTTTCTAGTAAAATTTGATTTTTGAGAATTTCTCAAACTTAACAGTCTTTAGTATAGTCATACATAGTTTCAAAACGAGGATGCAATTATTTGCATTTGTTTTATGTAAAATACTAGTTTTACTTGGTGCTGTTAGGCATTATAATTGAGTGCAATAGTTCCTAATAGCAGAGCTATAAAAGAATTCGTCGTAGATAGAATATCATCTTACCTAAAAGTTAGTGTAATATTAAATATTAAATTATTATTAGACAAGTACCTGTAATTATGGAAAAACTATATGAAGTACAAAGCAGAGTGAGACAATTGCAATCAGAAGTTGAAACCGCAGACGTGTTATGCAAGAAATATGCAGACTGTAACAAAAGATTCCAACAAGCCACAGAACTAATGAAAACCCTGATGGAGGATGTTAAAGAGCTGCAAATAGCTTCGGATAAGAGAAGCCGATATTATAACCATACTGAAGATTATTTTACAACATTGGTAAAGCATTCATTTCGAAAGATTTTGGAACTCAGGCAGTTTAAAGTAAGACAACGTACATTTTTGTAGTACAAGATCAGTTTTAATATAGGAATTTCTAGGGAAATCTTGAAATTAGTATGAGAGATCGAAAATTAAATTTAATAGTGATTCCACAACAAGGTTCACAGGGTATTACAAATACATCTAATTTATCAGGTGGAGAAAGATCATTTTCCACTGTTGCATTTTTATATTCTTTATGGCAGTGCATGGAGTTTCCTTTTTATTTTATGGATGAATTTGATGTCTTTATGGTAATATAATCATTGAGTTTTTTGTAAAAGCATTTTAATCTGTTTTTCTTTGCTTTAGGATAAAGTAAACAGATCGAAAGTCATGGAAATACTGCTGTATCATGCGAAATCTCGACAAGATTTACAATTTGTCTTTCTTACACCACAAGATATTTCATTTATAAATGATAAAGCTATTGCTATTCACAGGTAAATTATTTAATTTGTTATCTTTTAGTGTTCCTTATTATTTTGCTTTTTTTCTTAACGTGTAGGTTAGAAGATCCAGAACGCACTCCTGTAACTGAAGATTAATTTAATTAGTAGTCATACTGAGTTAACCTGTTTGTTTCTTACAAAGTTTTATGAAATAGTAATTAAATGTTTAGCAGTATTATTATTTTGTTATTGTTTTTTACCAGAAGTGATATAATAATATTAAGTTTAATAACAAAATGTATTTATGAACGATTCTGCCATATACATTTTGTATTATATTACAAAATCAATTGTATGTAATAAATATTTTTTGTAGTATTATGCTTTTTTTTTATTGCAGAATTATATCGCATTGTTAAAATCTTAAAATAGATACAGTTTGGAATTCATTATTTTAAAAATAACTAAAACATATGAAAGTCATCTGGACACTTTGATTTAAGCATATTGTTTCTTGTACTAAAAATTCATGGGGAATTGACTAGACAAAAATTTGATTTTTAACAAAGAAAAATGGTGCATAATAAATGGTCTACTTTAAGGTTAGTGCAAAAAACAACTAAAAATAACAAAAACCATAAACCTAACTATTAATTAAGCTATGTACTTATATGCGCTATATTTTTTTATTAAGATGAGTTAGTTCTTCTTATAGTGTTTAATATTATTATGTCATACATGTTTGAACATTTGAGTTGCTTAGAGCATCATAAGAAAAAGACTGAACAAGTAGTAGCACATCATCGAACAGAGAAAAGTAAATGCTGCTGGCGGTGCTATTTAAAAAAATCGCCACCTGATGAAAGATTTTAGAATTTTAAGTACGGGAGAAAACGCTTAAAGATCATTTGTTCTATACTTTTCTTTTACACTGTATATCACAGCTTTTGTTTTCATTCTTTTTGTGGTTGAATTAATAAAAAACGAGAAAGGTAAAAAAACAAGTTGGCATATTTTTAATTAATTTTTCGTAGTTTGAATATGGTTTTTTGAAAATGAGGTTAACATACCTGTCAATTTATAAATAAATAATTATTTGATAGGTAATAGATTGTCAAACAGACAAATAATGATTGACAAAAAGCCCATTTTATGTTACGGAAAATTTTATTTCTTGTTTCTGTTGAATTCAGTTGTACCTACCAAAATATGCAAATCAAATATACCTTATCTCATTTCTATAATTCCATCCATTTCAGATGTTTAGGGTTTTAGTTGCATGCACTGTTACATCCCAAACTTATTTATGTTGCTGTCACTATTTCTAGTTACACATTTCTTACTAGACAATCTTCTGTCAAACGAATGTCATATGTCAAAATCGGGTTAGAATGCAGTAAATTCGTTTTTACGTTAGGGTGACCATTTTTATTGTAACATAATGCAGGACAGAGAGCGTCCATTGCGTGCGAAGCACACGTAAATACGTGGGCGTGGAAATATTTTTTGAAAAAATCCTTTCAAGTGTCATTTTAAAACAAATTTATTAAAAAAATATTCATTTTTTATATAATATTCACATGATATAATGAATTACTAATTCGGGACACATATTAATACAGGACACGGGGCTTTAATCCGGGACGAATGGTCACTCTATTTTACGTGCAAATCAGTTTGATTACAATTAATATTGAAGTAATAAACACAAAAAATAAAACAAACGGTAACTCTACGAAATGCAAGCATTTACCTTTTCTAAATGACAATCTAATCTCTGATTTTAAATAAAAACAAATAACAATATTGTCAACATTTCTCCATGAAAAATTCTAGTGTTTAGAAGGTTTCGTTACCAATACAACAAAAATTTAACAGGAATTATAGAAATGAGACAAACTATATTGGTAATGCTTATTCTGCATTAATACTTAATATTTAATATGTAGCTCTTGTTAAAAATAATTTATGAGTTTATAAACGATAATTTTAATAAAAAATGTATAGGTTATTACCCCCAGTATGAGGAATATTCGTTAGAGGTTTTGTTCAAAATGAAACGTCAAAAGAGAAATGTTAATGTACTGTTAGCTGTTAAACATTAGGGACAAAAAGTCTTTTTTATTTATTTAAACTAAAAAAATGTAAATAGTGCAATGTGTTAAAACTTTCACACGTTAAGAATTAAACGATGTATTTTCCGGTTGGCTGGCCAAAAGTTTTGAAATTACCCGAATTAGGTCGTACAGCAATTAAACAAGTAGCTTGTAACAGGGATAGAATTTTGTTTGCTATTTTAACAGATGATTCGTTAGCTCTTTGGTTTTGTAAGGTAAATATCTTTCATTTTATATAAATGTAGGTCATATGTGATATTTCTCACGCACGACTTTTCTTTTTTTTTAGCCATGTGTACCTATTGTCTTTCATCGTCGCTCACCAGATTCTCTCAAAAAATTAGGTATCAATGTTTTGGTAGAATGGAAACCCGATTCGAGTATGCTAGTGATTGCAGTAAGTTTTTTACTGAAAATAGACAAGTGTAAGGCATTTAAATCTGTTTGTTTTAGACATCAGAGGGGCATCTACTGTTTTACAACGTAGGTGTAATCGCAGATCAAAAAGGTCTTTATGTACAAACAGATTCACCACATGCAAATTTAAGGAGAGACAGTGCTGAATTGTTCATTAAGGAAGTTATACCGCCTTTACATTTAACTTTGGTATAATTATAAAATAGATTAGAATGATCACAAGAGAAAAGTTATGTATTTTCTAGGGTGAAGAAGTAATGGTTTGGGATGGTTTGATAACGAGCATTGTGTGTATAACAATGACAGAACTGATGGTGGCAACTACAAAAGGACATGTGTTGAGATATCGTTGGGATGGATCTCAAAATAGAGATTATAATTTAGACTTAAGAAGGATACCTTTTTGCATTAACCAACAAGTTTCAAAAGGTAATGTTTTGAATATGAAGTTAAGTAACTATTAAAAATAATGAATTCTACAATATTGAAATGGACTACTGGTCAGATCTAAATTAATGACAGTAAATTAACCTTCAAAATTACCACTGTCACTTTGACAACTATGCTTGCCAATATAAATCATAATCATTGGTATTATAAAACAGTATAGTAGGTAGGCTATGGTTTATTTTTGTTAAGTTGATAACATTACAAAAGAAATTATACTTTGGTGTTGAGAGATTTTTTGCTAGTTTTCTCCCAATTTTAAATGTAAATAAAAAAGAATCGGTAACATGGCTACAAAAATGCAGATTTGGCAATGTAGCCAATCTAATATGCTAAAGTTAATTTCTTTTTTATTTTTCGGACTAGATGTTTCTAAACACCCGATTGTGTTTGCCACCCTGACTTATAATTACAATTGATGCTCTAATATCACTGTCAAGTTGAGTGTCATCACATCACACGATGTAGGTTATGTATTAAATTGTCAATTACATCTAAACCATATTTAAGAACTTGCATTTTAAGAAAATTAACATATAAAACTATTTTGATATGTTAATTTACTTTGGATGATTAAGAATTTACATATATAACCTACATTATGTGATGTGGTTGTGGTGTCAAGTAAATTGACAGTGACATTATTTAAAGCCTCGATTGTTTGTAACTAAAAAACCAGGAATGACAAACATAACTGGATATTAGGAACATCTAGTCTGAAATATAGAAAAAAAATTAACTTGAGGAAATATAGCCTAAAATTCATTTTTACTTAACCTCTACCAATTTTCTAAGCTGTCAATAATACAAACGAGGTGCATCCTTAGGGTACACCAATCTGTCTCT
The DNA here is from genome assembly GCA_011009095.1 of Ignelater luminosus. Classification (NCBI taxonomy): domain Eukaryota; kingdom Metazoa; phylum Arthropoda; class Insecta; order Coleoptera; family Elateridae; genus Ignelater; species Ignelater luminosus. The sequence goes on along the minus strand of VTPC01006134.1, from coordinate 55,767 downwards.
TTCTTATCCTCTCTATACAGGATGAAATCTGTCAGATTTTCATGGCTTGCCCTACTACAGATAATTATCTGTTTCAAATTATTATTATTTAAGTTATTAATAACTTGCTATACTTTCTTATAGCTGTGCCAATTGTTGAAGAAAATACTTACATAACAGCAATGGAATATTCTCCTCTAGTTGGAGGTTTTGCAATCGCATTAAATGATGGAAGAGCCGCCTTTTTAACAGCATCTTCATTGAAATTCGATCCAAATGTATGTATTCTGGATTTAATAATATCTATACTCATAATTATTGCAGTTATTTCTTTTTAGCAAGTACAAGGTATTTGGGCACAAGGCATCGAGGATGCTACTTGTGCTACTGTCAATCATAAATATAGATTAATAACGTTTGGTAGGGCAAAGTAAGTAGTATCATAACCTTATTTTCTATTTATTAAGTTATGCATTTAATTTATATTATAGCTCGGAATGTGTGGTGTACTATATCGATGAAAGCACAGGTGGTTTGGAAGTTTCTCATAATTGTGTTTTGAGTAGTAAGGATTATCCAGGTTGTCCAGGTACTGTAACTCAAGTAAAGTGGACTCCAGACGGTTGTGCTATGGCTGCATCTTGGACTCACGGGGGTATAGCTATATGGTCTACTTTTGGAGCTCTTTTAATGTGTTCACTTGGTTGGGATTATGGATTACATGTTGATTTAGAAAGATACAATCCACTTCACATAATATCGATGGTAGGTCACATTACTCAAATATAAAAGATTAGTGCAATGGATATTTCTTTTAGGAATGGGCCACTGAAGGTTATCAGTTATGGATGATTCGAAAACATTCTTATAGAAATAATAATGCACCAGCAGATGATAAAGATATAAATAGCAATCCCTCTGTGAAAATCTTAGATGCCTCTGATTCAGCTGAAATTGAATATAATGTAATACAACTTGATTTTGTGAAAAGCGCTCTTAATACAAATCCTTGCATGGTAATAATTAAATTAAATTTAGAGTTTGTTATTAATATTTCTTGAATCTTAGAGCCATCAGAGTCATTTGTTTTTACAAGGAGATGATCGATTATATATTAATACGGCCACAACACTAATTAAATTATTTTCCGATCGGTCTGCTAAAGAAGATGGTGTTTTTAATGAAAATAGTTCATTTTCTTCTACAAGTACACTAGCCGAAGGCAGACAGTGGTTAATTGTTCCTATTCCATCTACATATTCGGCAACTAATTGGCCTATTCGAGTGAGTCAACTTCTTTAATTACATAATAACATCTTAAATGTATTTAAATTGTCTTTAGTACGCAGCTATCGACTTGGATGGTCAAAATGTGGCGATAGCAGGTCGTACAGGTTTAGCTCATTATTCAATGATGACACGACGTTGGAAACTGTTTGGTAATGAAACGCAAGAGAAAGATTTTATTGTAACTGGTGGTTTATTATGGTGGCGTAATTATATTGTTATGGGATGCTACAGCATCATAGACAATAAAGATGAAATCAGATTTTATCCGAAAGACTGTAAATTAGATAACAAGTTCGCTAAAGTTATTCGAGTTGCCGCACCTGTATTGCTAATTAATAATTTGCAAGATCATTTAATTACTTTTGGCTCGGATGCACAGGTTACAATTTGGTCTATAAGTGAAATTGATGCGGGTAACAACAGTTTATTTTTTTTTTACAAATTTTTTTCTGTAATGTGTTTATTTATTTCTTATAGCTGGGAATGTAGAAGTCAGTAAAGTACAAGCAGTAGATATATCAGCACTTTGTGTCCATCCAGCTTGTGTAACATCAGTAACATTAACTTCACTTCGAACAGAAGCTGGACGTGGTCAAAACAGAAATTCGGAAAGTATAGTATTAAATGTTAGTGGACGTCTTTTATTAGTACAACGTGAATCTCGTAATGGTGATCGATACACTTGCTCCATGCCTACAGTACTTGCTAGTTGTGTCGAGAATGTGTGGGTGCCTTCACGAAGGAAAGCTGAAAAAGTACATTTAACTGAAGCGCTGTGGTTGTTTTGTGGTTCACATGGAATGAGGGTATGGCTACCTCTCTTTCCTAGAGATGGTGATAAAACACATACATTTATGTCTAAAAGAATTATGTTGCCATTTTGCTTACGAATATACCCATTAGGTAATCACTGTTACATTATTACATTTTTTTGTTGATTGTGTTAATTGCAATTTTAATTTTAGCAATACTCTTCGAAGATGCAATAATTTTAGGTGCGGAAAACGATACAGTTTTATATACGACAGACTCAAATTCCCCATTTTCACTGCCATTTAGTGTGCTCGAACGTACTGTGAGTATTTAGTTTCTATTTTCGTGAAATGATGTTAAAACAAAAATTGATTACAGAGTCAAGTTTATCTTCATCAAATACTCAGACAACTAATTAGAAGAAACTTGGGTTATCACGCATGGGAAATTGCCAGAAGTTGTAATAGTTTACCATACTTCCCTCATTCATTAGAATTACTACTTCATGAGGTATAGTATTTTAAATTAAAGTTTCATTAATGGAACAGAAAGTCTTAGCAACAGAGATCGCCTTATTTTTGTTGTTGCCAAAACCGTAACGACCTAACCTCACTTTGGAAATTATAATAAAATTCAATCTTATGTTGCTTTTATTTGAAATCATCAAGCGTAATGTAGCAAGTAGTAAATTATTTTTACATGTGTAATATTTAAAAATGCTCACAGTTGAAATAGAACTAAAATTAAATGAAATATAGAACTAGAACTATTCTGCAGTGATCCTTAACTTGGTATTTTTCAAGCATTATTCTATGAAATACATTATTACTGTTTAGTATTCTTACAGATCCATAATTATTCTTGTACATAAAAACGGTTTCTATTAAAGCATGAAATAAAAATGAAAACCTAACCTCAAAGTTGTTGCATATTTGTGATTTGTCAGCTTCTATTTTTTTTAGTTTTTGTATTAAACTCTTTTGTGATGTGACTGTTATCTTTTACTTTTATATAATTACTTTTTAAACCAAATGTTGATTATTTTCTTAAACAGATTTGATGATAGTTCTTCACACAATTTATTGAGGTTATAAAACATGTCAAAAATAAGTTTGTTGAAGATTTGCTGATTTCTCTTAATTATAGTAATAATAATAATAATAATAATAATAATGGTTATAGTTTGTGGTGAACTGTAAATATTTTAACAATGAACTTGCAACAGGCTGGATTAAGATAAACGACTTTGGTTCTCTTAACCTAATCCATCTGAATACAGTCTTAAAAAAAAGGTGACAACTTGACATGACATGTCATCATAGTTAACAGTATCTGTTAACCCCTTACCGCATGAATTTTTTAATTTACTTCAATTAAATATATAAATTATGCATTCGGAACATCCAAAAAAATATTTAAAAAATTTTTGTGTTAATATTTTTAGAAAAAACTACAAAAAATTGCTTTTGCCATATATGTCACGGATTGCAGTCCAGACAATAATACATCAATATAAAAGGCAAAAAATTACTTTCTAGTCAGTGTGAAATAATAACAAGTTCTTTCCTTATTAAGACAAAAATGAATGTTGCACTTTTCACAGAACACAAATGATTTTCCTTTACAATTTGGATACTTGTAACGTTGACAGTCTTCGTTCCACTTTGGTAGGTGATCTTGATTATCAATATGAACTTCTTGAGCTGGAATGTGTGAAAAAGGATATTTTTTTCAAGTCTATGGGCTTATTTTACAATTTTTCATTTTACGTACATACAGGGTGTCTCACGACTTGACTGCCATAGGTTAAAGGTGTGTTCCTTGGGTAATTTCAAGTCGAAAATACCTAATACATATATGTCCAAAACTCAATAGTAAGGGAGTTATAGGCGATCGCATTTTCCATAAAGAAAGGGTTTGGTTAATTATTATGTATTGTTATTGTTTAAAATTAATGCAGGAAGTAGGCTGGTGAATAGTTTTGTCACAAAAATAATTCAAAATAAACGTCAAACAAGAATCAATTGTAATGACAATGTGACAAAACTATTAGAATCTTTTATTTAATGCTATTTAAAAATGAAAACAAAAACTGCTTTTATAGACATAGAAAAGTAGTCATTTAATGTAGAATACACGACTTATAACAAAATTGATATATATCTGACATGTGCAACAAACCCATTGTGCTTGTAAGGAATTGCTCGGCCTTCCATGTTTCTTGGTTACAGCGTTGCATCTAGTAAGAACCTCTTGCTATCGCGAATTTGAATTCAGAAAGTGGTAAATACAGGTCTGTTCTTCACAATAGTCATGCATTTACACATATATCTATAAATATACCATTTTTTTGATCTTATGAGTATGCTGTAATAATCCAACATTGAATCCAACAAATGATATCTTCATCAGGAATATTCAAGAATTTTTCTTGCCATTGCAACTTTTCTTTCTGTTGATTTTGTTTTCTTCTTTGTGTTCTGAACCAACCTTGCAAGTGGCACGTTATCTTTGCTGTCTCACTGTTGATCTTTGATGTCTGTTTCTGGAACAATTTCATTGTCCATACCTGCATCATCATCATCGTAATCCATGCTATTTAATTCTTCTGCCAGTATGATGCCAAACTGTTTTCTTTGCCAAAATTCATCACTGTCAGACAGATTTTCATCCTCACTGTTGTTCTCATCTGGTATTTCAACTATAATCACTTGTTTCTTGAAATAAAAGGTTTTTGTCTCCATCTACAAAAAGTGCACATTAAGAAAATTGCACACATAACTTCAAAGTGTTCCAGATGTGACACAAGTGTTTTAACCGCAAAAACAATGGCAGCATAAACTTCTACAAAAAAAGAAAACATACTGATGTTCCTGATTGGTAAGCAATTCCCCTCTCCTCTTTTGGGTTTTGTATGAGAGGGACTTTTAGGGACTTAGAAATTTTCATAAGTTTTGTGTGTCTCGTATTTGTCACATTCTGCAGTAAGGGGTTAAGTTACAAACTATTGTTTTGTTTTGTTAATACAAAAGTATTTAAAAAAACAACTGTTTTGCGTAGATATCATGGCTATCTATCTATAAAAAATTATACAATTTGTATTTAGCCTACTATACAAAATACAAGATTCAATATTAATTCAACAAAATTAGCGTTTTTATAAAATAATACTTAAACCACCGCAGATAGATCCAATGACCATTAAATAAAAACGAAAAAAAATTAAATTTTGCGTCTGATTATACAAAAGTTTTTATATCATTCTATTTAAAAATATCAGGTTATCCATGATTGAAGATCTTCATTTTCAACGATCCATAATGGGACCATAGTAATCTTTAACAATGTTATTTGTATCTTCCTGCTCTGTTTAGTTCCATAGATAGGTATTTCAAAATTTTTAAAACAATGCAAAAGTAAATTTTCTCAAAGAAATAATAAATATCTTGAAAACGACGCATTTTAGGCCAAACATATGGTTAATGAGAATGAATCTAAATGTAATAGGAAATCAAAAACGAAGTAATATACAGGGTGTTCTATTTGAAAAAATAAAGTAAGATACTGTTACAAACAAGTCGAACGCCCTGTATAGTTCAGAATATTTTTAGATTATGCTTCCAGAGGCACTATGTCACTCTCTGCTCTCAATTTGTTTCTATCTCCTAACATTTCTTGTTTTGTTTTAATTATTTCCATTCTATCTGAAATAAATCTGCATTTTTCAATGTGCTGGGTGATGTCGTTTTTTATTAAACATGTCACTCTTTGCAGTTACCAGTTCTGGTACTTCATAGTAAATCAACATGCGATCATTGATAACTTTATACAATAATTTCCCTTCTTTTTCATTTTAGACAATACACAAAAGTCTAGTTGGTCTTTTTCAAATTCTTTGACCAACTTTTATTGCCTTTCTATTTATACCGCTGACATTCCAAGTTCCAAAAATAATAATAATAAGTTGTTGAATTTCCTGTTTTTCCTTTTTTCACTTCAGATCTTAAACCTTTCTTACCTTGTCGGATTGTTTGTTTTGGTCTATTCTTTTCGCTTTTTTTGTTCTATTGTTTCCCGTTTTTTGGACGTTTATTTACTTCTAACTTGTTCTTTCCTTTGTTCCATGCAAAATTTTTATCATTTATAAACATTTTCTGGTAGCCAATTTTTATACTGTCATTTCGTTGTTTGAATTATTTTATCTTCATACATTATTGTCAGCAAATCCATACGATTTGGATGTCCTGTCAACATACGCATCAAAATTATCGGATACAAATGGCGCAAATTCTTCACGATCAGGATCCGCCCAAGAACGTGCAAATGAAAGATTATAGAGAGGAAGATAGAAAACCTGCGTAAGAACTGTAGAGAAAAAAACTACTAAAATCTAAGAGATTAGTTAACATCAGAGACACTGTTATTGATGGGTGCGCCAGTGTAGTTATGGCGCTAAATTTAAAACTTTAATTTTAGTAAAAGACAAGTCGTTAAATTTGATTTTTTTTTAATACTGTCTTGATTTTTCTAATTTTAGGAAAACACATTATGCTAAACCTAAATCTAAAATACACCACGCAAATAACCATAAGCAAAGAGTATAAAATGTTGAAGAGGTCCAACCTTGTGGGCTTTAAAAGTATAAGGTGTATTGTTGGTTATCTAAAGATTTTATGACCTTTATGTAGAATTTTCAAATTGAATAGCTCTGCTAGGAAAAATTCTAACAGGTGGCGCTACGAAACCTGAACACTGCTGCCAGACCTGAACAGAAAGGCAGGTCACAAGTGAGCTTATGTTAGGAAATTTCATTTTAATAATTTTATTTTTGAATAGTTTACTATATCGCACCAAAAGCTCAGAAATCAGGTGAGATTGTCTTATACGCTCAAGAATTAGCAGTCTTGAGAAAAAATAATGTTTCAAATAATTGTTGGAGACAAGAATCAATAATCCAACTATCCATAAGTAATGAAATTGTAACATCTCATTCTTTTTGAAAATATAACACAAAAATTACATTTTTCTATATTAGGCGTTGCATTTGGTAATAACCTAATCACACAGTTTAAAACTTTCTCATAGACATTGGTCTTTTGTCACATTCCACTTGGATGATTCTAAAAGAAGCCATTTTCTGCCAAACAAGAAAACATTTGGTAGAATGAAGTAGCTCGTATTTTAGTTTTCAGACATGAATAAATTATCAATTCAAAAAATTTTAAAAAAATTTAAAAAATTAGAACTTTCTTACTTGGTAATGGTGTAATCAGTTACCTGTAATAATGTAAGTGGGAGGCTGGGTCGCACCATAAATATAACAAACATGTTGGTCTAAAGTATTTTTGTAAGAAAACTTTTTGTTTTTCTATCATACAACTTCCATAAAAATAGCATTTCAAGGTAGATCTTACATCTAATACTATCTGGGCATTAGCAAATCAGGTATAAAAACTGCTAGAAGGAGATCGTGCTAATTTAGCTTTCTTTGTCACGTATTACTTACTCATAAACTTGATGTTCCTAGCGAAATTAAATAAAATATCTACCAAACCTTTTTGTATGTTAACCAAGGCTTACAAGATTGAATGCCACATTCACATGTGCAGTGAAAGCTGGAACGACATCAAATAAGACTTAGACATTTTGAGACAACGAATTCCAAAACAAACAGCAGTGGAAAAACATCATTATAAACTTGTACTGATGACTCTGAGAGAGGCCATAGACTGGGTATAAACTTGATGTGGCCTGAAAAAACCTGGTAACTTCTTGATCAGCTTGAAAAGCTCAAACTTCCTGACAAGAGCGAACTCGATAGATTCTTAAACTGAGGCCCAGCTTAACCTAAACCCGAGCTTTGGGTCAGGCCGTGTAAAAACTCAACCAAGAAACCCGTCTCGTCTATGGTGCAGTATAAAAATCCTTCTTTTTGGTTCGGTATGAAAATAATGCTTGTTCAGGTCAGTACAAAAAATAAAGCCTATTCGAGTTAGTACGACAATCCTCCGGTGTGGTTCAGTACGAAAATAGTCCGTCCGATCTAAAATGCTTGGCCCGTGTGACGTCATGTTTTCTTTAGAATACAATTCCTTTGTAAATTATCATTGGTTTAATAATATGGTCTAAGCTACTTGAAACTTTTAAATATTCAGCGTGATTCAGAGGCAGTGAATAAAACTTGAACAGCATTTGTAAGGGGGGTCATTTTGAGTTAGAAAACTCCCTATCAACATGGACTCTACTCTGACTCTGAATTATAACATTATGAGCCATTTAAGTTTATTGAGGCATTGACCTATTTGTTAAAATGCAAACCTAATATGAACACAAAGTGATTGTTGTTTTGTTTTTAAAACTTTTTATTTAAAAAATAACTTTTTAGGTATTAGAAGAAGAGGCTACTAGTAAAGATCCAATACCTGATGCTCAACTTCCCAGCGTAATCGAATTCATAATGGAATTTCCTGTTTACTTACAAACTGTTGTCCAGTGTGCTAGAAAGACTGAAATTGCTCTCTGGCCATATCTGTTTTCAGCAGCTGGCAAACCTAAAGATCTTTTTCAAGAATGCATGGCTAAAAGACAACTTGATACTGCAGCATCTTACCTCATTATACTGCAGGTTAATTTTATTTATTTATTTATTTATCAACAGACACAAACATGACTAAAATATTCTAATAATTTATAGAATCTAGAAACATCGTCAGTTAGTAGACAATATGCAACATTACTTCTTGATACAGCCTTAGATCAATCAAAATGGGAACTTTCAAAAGAACTAGTTCGTTTCTTAAGAGCAATCGGTATGAATTAATATACAGATTCTAGTAACTTAACATGTATTTTCTAATTTTATCTTTTTTTCTTACATTAGACCCTAACGATGTGGAATCACCTCGTACTTCCTTTGTATTACCTTGTAAATTAGGTCTCAATCAACAAACTCCTCCTGTTAGTCCAAATGCAGAAGATCTGTCATTAATATTAGGCAACGTACAAGGTCCAAGAGGACGTAGTTTTAGCACAACAGTCACTCCAAAATTACCTGATCCGAAACCTGTGAGCAATGTTAATGTAAATACTGTAACAGCAGAATCTCCTGGTGTAGTTCGACGAAAAAAGTCCGTTCCAGCCAACACAAATAACAGAAACAGTGAAAGCAGGTTTGTCGCACAACATTTTGTCTTGTAAAAGTATTTTCTTCTAGCAATTATAAACTTTTAGGGATAGCACAGCTGAAGAATTCTTTATAGATGTAATTTTGCAAAGGCATGCACGTCGTTTGCTGTCTGCCCACCGACTTGTCGATTTGGGCTATTTTGCAGCACATTTAGATTTTCACTTGGTTGCTTGGTTAGCTAAAGAACGGGATCGAGCTGCTCGAATTGATGATTTTGTTGCAGCCTTGAAACATTTGCATGAAGAGTTTAATTGGCCTTATCCTACTCCTGCAGAAGTTTCGAGGCTTGGTAGTAATAGTTCAAGTAAGTTGTGCTTGCACATTTTAGATGTTTAGTAATTTTAGGGGATTTGGATAAATGTGGACTATTTCTTCTTACAGTACTGTCAGTGCCAGAAAGTCCTACTACTACAATCGACGAACGATTAAAGACGTTATGCATTGATCCATCCATGAATATCCATGTTACATCTAGTAGAGTAGGAGATAGTGGTTACGTGAGTTTTCCAGGAGGCTTACCATGCACGGGTATTATAACTGCTCACAATCTGGATTCCTCTAGCCAGATAGCCGAGAGTGAAATTGAAGAAAATAGCAATATCACACAGACAGAAGTTGTAGGTAGTCCAAGGGAAGTGTTTCTAGCAAACGATTCATACAACGCTAAAAGTGCCAAAAGTGATATGTTAAATACAAAGACTTCTTTATATGATAGTAAGTTTGTTTTGCTTGATAAAAGCGTCGGTTTGGAAAGTACAAAAATATTAGAACCACCATTACAAAACAGTGTCGTAGATGAATCGATGATGAGTACAATTAGTTCAGTATGGGACGAAGATAGAGATTTAGATGGTAGCATATGTAATGAACATTGGGAGGTTCCTACACCTCAAGTTCTGGAACAGTTGTCCAATTCTGGTACAAAGGGATCACAACGATCTGAAGTACAGTTAAGGTATTTTAAAATTTGGTAAAAATATGCAACAACAGTTATAAAATGCGGATTGGATTTTTCTAGGTATTTATTACAATTATTTATGGAAGCCAGTTGTTTAGAATGGTCGCTTTTGATCTCGATATTATTAAGGGATGCGATGGCTGTTTTACGTACTGTAAATGCGGCCAGAACATCTGAACAGTCAATTGAAGCAATAGGTCGACTTAGACAGGGTCTTCAGCTGCTTTGTTATTGGACCAATCGAGAATGGTAAGTAAGAATATTAATTAATCAAATTACAGTTTACCATTAATTTTGAAATGTCATAAACAGTAAATCCGCTTTGATATACATACATAATTAAAATAAATCATTGATAATGGTAATATTACGAAATGATTAATATTTCTCAAACTAATGGCAAACCACAGAGACCTCCTCGGTGTGGTGCAGAATGGGTGTCAAAAAGTAATCTGTGATCAAAATTTTTTGAGTGTAAAAGTGAATTAAACAGAACTGACTGAAGAAATCAAGAGTTAAATAGTGGTAGATCAGAGCACTGTGAAGGGTACTGAGCAAATTAAAGTTATCCCAAAGAAATAACATAATAAATAAGGGCATCGACAAGGTTAAAGATAACATAAAGCTGAAAATTGGAATAATTGGAGAGTGCGATACCGAGCGAAGGAAAGAAATTGAAAGAATATTTCTAAAAAACAGGATTGTAAGAATTATAAGAGGCAAGAACAAACGAATTAAAGCAAGTGTGGCATAGGCACAAAAGAAGGAGTTTAAAAGAATTTACACTGAATAAAAATCTAGCCAGACCTACATTAAACAGTGCAGCATCATTACAAGAATTTTTCAAGCGCAAAAGGCGTTCATGTTCTTTGGAAGATTTTGAGATTTTTCTACTTCAAAATTTAAATCAACTTTTACAAATCCGTACGACATGCTTTTAAATTTTCTTAAATGTTGGTGATCCACTCTGATTGGTTGGAACCAGATATCATGAAATGTTAGTTTTTTTTAAATTTCAATTTTAAATCGCTTACCATTTTGACATTTAGTTTTTTTAATTGTCTAATTGAGAAATGAAAAGTTTGGGTAAATAATAGCGAAGTTTGACAAAATTAAAAAGTATAACATAGGTAGTAAATTATGCAGTAGGTAACAAACATTTTACTCAAGATCAGTGGATTAA
>VTPC01006134.1:0-39418 GCA_011009095.1 Ignelater luminosus | reverse complement strand
CTTTTGCCTGTACTTTGACATCCTTTACTGCTAATCTGATGCTCTCCATTCTTCTTGATACCAAGAATTTTGTAATAACTTTTTATATGGTAATTTTATGTTTTTATATCAAAATACAAATTTCACAAGTTCATTTTTCATTTTTCTTTCAACTATATTCAAAATAAATAGTTTTGTTATGGCAACGTCATAATTTTGTTTTATATGATAGTTAATACAAACTTGATTATTTTTCCTTCTTCACAACAATAAAACACATATTGGGTTTGATTTCATTGAATTTTGCTTTCTAAAATCCTAAATATAAGTTTGCAAAACAAGTACACATTCTGAGCTATTGTTTGGAGAAAAGAACTGGATAGCATAAAATGTAGATTTATTCTTGAGTTTGAATACAGACTTGAAATTCCAGTCTTATTAATTTTTACGCAAGATCAGAATATTCTTTTCTAAGAAATAATTACAAAACATCTTCTAACTATCATCTTGTAGACGTTGTAATTTACACAGTATTGTAAGTATTAAAAAAATTAAATTAAATTAGACACTTATCTACACAGTAATTTATGTATTTTCTTATATATATGTTTTGCTCACCAGGTGAGCTTCATTATTGACACTGTTAAACTAAAAACTTACACAAATAACTAGTCACAAGCATTATAGAATTTATTCTAGAGGTGGGGAGCAAAGCTAGTAAATTGTTTTGCAGAGGACTTAAATCATTATTAATTTTTCTCTATTGTTGTACTTATGTATAGCTTCTTTTATATTCAAAGATTTACACTGATGGACTTCTTCTAAGAGCTTAGCGTTACCCATGCTGTGCCCCAAGCTTCATCATTGCAACCTTATTACCTATATTGTTTCTTGTCCAATAAAGATGTTATTTTAATCTGGTTTTAACATTTCTTTTCATCTGACCTATAGTATATACTTTTTCACATTTGTTACAAGAAACTTGATAAATTCCTCATTTTTCTACATTGATTCACCTTATCTTTTGTGCCCTCTCTACCTTATTTTTTAGCTGATATGCAGAAGAAGAAAAATTGGTCTAATGTCACTCTTTTTGAATACGTGTGTAAATCTGTTGCAAAGTTTGCGATGATAAATAAACTTTTTCAACTTGAAAATCTCCTTTGTTTTTCTTCTAATCTTGTGGTATTTCTAAGCTCAAGCAAGAAAAAAATCAAATTTTAAGTAAATGAGAGAAATAAATAAAAGTTTTAAAGAAAAACAAAATTTTTTGTCAATCATAAACTAAGGCCCAAAAATTACAAGAACTGAATGTACGAGATGCCACAATATAAAGCCAAGACTCAATAGATTCAATACTTGTACAGTTACAGAATTGATAGAACAAAAATTAAGCAGAATATAAGAAAACTTTAAAACACCAGCATGCAAATAAAAGTGTCTCAATGAGACACAATAAAACTAGAACATTTATTTGTATTTAATATAATAAATAATTGTGTAGGAAAATAGCTTCTTCCTGGAAAAATATTAACTGCTTGGGTAAATAATAGTATTTTATTTAAACGCTACTTTCCTAAGCAAAAACTATCCAACAGAACCGTTGTTGGAAAACTAGCATTCAGCTTATCATTGAGGTTATGAGTATTTAACAGTTTCACAGCAATATCAGAAATATTTAGTGTTTTATACTGCTATTAGCTATTATACAGATATACTAAATAAAATAAAGTTATTCTTTTTCTAGTATTACAATTGTTTATAGTCACCGAGAACATTTATGGTAATCTTATTCGAAAATCTCAATATAAGTTGAAATCGAAACCAAGTTTTTATGTTTCAGAAGTTCACTTTCCTTTATTCAAAATACTTTAAATGTGTTTACTATTAAAATTCTTAGAACATGTTCTTAAATTATCTTCTACTTGATAACCTAAAACAAGAAGTAATACATTAATACTGTACATTACACATGGTATTCGAGGTTCTAACCTAGCTTTTAATATATTGATGTTTTATACTTCCTTAAAATCTAAACTCTTGACCTTAAGTTTAATAAATTATACTCAACATTTTGCTCTTTTTTATTTTTGCATTTGATTTAGTGATCTGTCATAATATAAAACAGATTAATTAATGCTTATGTTACCAGAGCTATTAATCGGGAAATACTGTTGCTTCTATACAGGCAGATAAAATGCCCATGCAAAAGCTGTTTTCCTAACATAACATAATATAATAGCATAATACAAATAATACACAACTAATTTACCCTTATAAACAAATCTTGGAACAATAATAGTAGCCCAGTAAATTTAGCTCTGAAAAGGAACTTTACCCCAAAAAAATTGTATACTAAATAATTCCTTTTGGACCTTAAAGAGCTTGAATTGTAGTATACGATTCCAAAAGTTCGGAAAAATCCCACTGGTGCGTTTTCCGGAAAAGCGCAAAGAATTGGCTCCACATCCACTGCCTCTCTTTGAAGAGACTGGGATGCGTAAAACTCCCAATTCTGTATTTTATGATTTGTTTACCCCTCTCAGTGAGAATATTGACCTGAGTACTGGTGTTTACTTTGTTGATGGTGAACGGTTGTGACACATCTTCATTATTTAGGCAAGGTAAAAAAAAATTGTTAAATTGCTTTCAAAGGACGAGAAACTTTTAAACATTGTTCAGATATTCATGAACCCCAATGCCCAGGAACGAAAAATTGCAGAGGCAGGGCAGAAATCTTTAGTCACGCCATATGGAGGTGCTGAAGAGTCATTGGATGCCATGAGGTATAAACTTTTTGCCAAACCACTGATAAAAACCATTTTCAATTTGGCTTCTCTACCTCCAAGATAGATGCAGGATATTACCATTCTTTGAGAACATACCTATAAGTTCAAACATGGAATAGAAAACCCCATTGGATTGGGGATGGAGAAGCACAAACATTGGCCTACTTCCAGTGACCACAAAGAAACAACCAGCTCCCCAATCTCTGCTCAAGACAATATGCAATATGCAATTCACACTGAGACCAGTGTAGAAGGACAGGACGATAGGGTGACCCAGAACAAACTGCAGAGAGCACGGAAAGTGCCCATCCAAACCCACCAAAACGTGCAAAATTCAATAATTTTTGACATCACTGCCCTAATGAATAATGTTCTATGTATAATAATCTCTTGAATTGTTCTTACTAGGTACTTCATTATTGATTTTCAGTCTCTTATTACTTACATACTTCTATTATTACTACATATTTTTATTTATTATTACTTTTGTACAACTTCTTTTCTATAAATATAGGTTTGTAAAAAAAATTACACTGCAAGACTATTCAATCAAAGTATGTATATACTTTTCATGTATTAGTACTCATTTTACACAGAATTTAATGCTCGGTAACTTTTATATAGATGGTTTTTTTTTTTGATTGGATGAATAGTTTTTTATTTATTTTGAAAAAACTGAAGAAACATCCCTTTTTTTCACTAAAAATTTTGACCTAACCACCAGCGCTCGTCTTGGTTGAGGGGGGAAACTTAGGATTTCATATTTGACCTAAAATAAAGTGATTAAAAAAATTTACACCTTTGTTTGAATTATTTCCGATTTCAGGATTTTTTTCCCCTTGTCTACTTGCCTATAAGTTATAACTAATATTATGTAGGAATTTTATCCGCTTTCGAAACCAGTTGATTCTGAGACAAAGTATCGACAGGAAACAAAGGATGATCGCAAATTGAGCTCAATAACGATTGCTTCTCCACTAGGGGCGCTGTTATTCCACTTCAAATTTAACAAATTTAAACGTCAGTTCATAAGATTGAGGTTATTAGAATTTAAACTTTGTAATTATTAATGCCTTATGAACTGACGTTTAAACTTGTCAAATTTGACGTCGAAGAAAAAATCGCTATTGAGCTCACTTTTACGATCGTCTTTTGTGGTCTTTCGTTTGGTGTCGGTACTTTGTCTTGCAATCAACTGACTTTGTCCGCCTTTGCCCATCAGCATCATCGATGTATGTATTGTTGAACTGCTTTCTGTTCACAATATCTCAACATTATAGCGGTACTTTTGAATTTATATTAACCGTATGGGATTTACAAACGTCAAGTATTACTTTACGATCGTGTGAAATTCAAAGATGTAAAGTGTATTTTTTGAGAGCTGGATATTCAATATAAATATGTTTTAATATAACACAAATCAGAATGACTGTAGTGTTTACAGAAACGAAATTAATGTGCCCTTTTTTAATATTTTTTTTCCTCTGGTTGGGCCAAATGTATCCGTTTAATTTCTTCCGTCAAGCTAATCTCGTCTAAGTTCAGTGCAGAAAAATGGCTGTCATCACTGCTTTCTGAACACTTTGCTCTTTTGGGGATGAAGTTTCAGTTTTTCTTTTTTGCTTTTTTCTCTAACATCCTTAATCTCTTCTGCTCTTCTTTCTTCTTTTTCATCCTTTTTTTCATAATAGCCCTGCCACAATTTTGAGCTAACAACACTTGGAATTCTTTCTCGTCTCCTTTTTCTTTCATTTTTACTGCGAGTCCGGGTCAAAAAAGAGCTTTTTTAAAGGTGATGGTATTATCTTACCATCAGGAGTTTTTAATGGAGTTACTGCTTGACTAGTTCCTGGCAGAGGCAATGTTAGGGCATTGCTGGAAGATCCACCAGCTTCAAGTTGAGGTGAAGCAATTTCTTGGGTCTGAATGCATTCAGTGGTAATTGTGCTAGAATTCTCTTGACATTTTTAAATATTTTCCTACACTAGATATCCCTTTCCCATTGGTCACCCCTGCCTTTAAATAGCTCCACTTTTTCAATGCCAATTTCAGTTTCTAACAAATCTATGAGACTGGGTAGTTTCTATTGTGGAGCTATTCTGAAATGAGGTCGAGGTGTTCGCAGCTGAACTAGGTTGTTCATACATTTTGTTGTCAAAAACCTCGGGACGGTAAGGCAATAACCCACATTTTCTAAAACCATTTTGTAAAATTTGTGGAGTTATATGCTATATCTCGCTTTCTAAGGATAGATGCATCCAAATGTCTAAGCCTTTACTGATGTACCTGAGCTTTCCATCCCTCTTTTAATGTTCTGAAAACTGCAACAAATGAGTTGCATTTGGCAGCAGTGCTACCAAAATGATCTTGTACTTGTATGCAGAATTAAATGTGAATCATGACCGTCAACGAATAGAATTACAGGAAATTCAGTATTACTTTGAAGCAACCAAGGGTAAAAAACGTTAGTTATGAATTCGTAAAATACTTCCTCAGTCATCCAGCCACTGCAGGATTTTCCACCACCCTATCACTGAGGAATATCTGCTGCAATGTCCTGAGGAATTCTTTCATATTTGAAGACGATCATGGGAGGGGCCAACGCTCCACTAGCACTCCCAGTTACCAAGGCACTCCTTTTTGTTCGAGTTAACTTGATAAACAGTCTTCTCTCCCCTATTTACCAAAACCTTTGACCCTTTGGGATTTAGAAAGAAGGCCGTCTTGTCAGCATTGAACACCCGAGTTGACTGCAGTAGAACATCCATCAATCCTTCTCTGGTAAAATGATTCTCCACCTCTTTAAACCAATTTTTTATTTCAGCTGCATCTACTGTGGCTCTGTTACAGGTAAGGTTCTGGGGGACTCTTAGCAAAAGCCTGGGGTGGCGCCTGGAAATGTCTCAAACCATTTTCTTCCAGGTTCTCCCATAGAGAATGGATTCTTTCGATTTAGAGATTTCAGATGTTTAACGCTGTTCTGACCCTTAGTTATCACGAACCCAACCTTCGACATTACTAAAACCCATTGGACCAACATGTCTATTTCTTCTTCAAAACAGTTTTAGGTTCCATTTGCGATAGTGGAGTTTTCCCCCCTCACTTTATATAGCAGAGTAATGCGAGGAACTCCAGATTTCTTGGCCGCTGCGGCTACTGGCATACCCTTTTTTAACTTCATCCACTGCATATAGCATGGAGGCTTTGCTATATTTGAATATTTGCCCTTTTACTGGAGGCATTACAGCAATCTGTAAATATGACAACCCCAGTAGTTGATGTTCCTAGGTACCTATAGTTGACAAGATGTCAACCACTGGATCACAAGATTTTATTGCAACAATATTTAACAGAGCTTTAAATATCAAGTTTCACATCAGCCATACCTTCTCACAAGCTTGCTTTTATAACTTTTGTTAATGTCCCAATAGTTGATACACATGTCAACATGTTAATTTCCGGTACCAATGGTTGACATCCCCCCCCCACAACCATATTATGTATAAATAAAATAAAAGCAAATATTAACATATAGAAAATTGCAGAGTATGTGCAAAACACTTAAAATAATAAAAAAAGCAGATTTATAAGAAAACTAATATTTTTATAAATCTCACTTTCTTAGTTCAGTCTGGAAGTACGCAAAGTCGTGATGCTATCTGACCAAGAGTTAATAAAAGACTGATATCTTTTTTTTAAACACATTCTGCGATTTCATCTGTACATAACGTTGAAATATACAGGGTGTCCCTAAATTGCATTAAAAGCTTCAGGTAGATGTCTTCCTTTATGAGGCCTGAACTCAAATCTGCAATCAGAATTTTCTCTAGTCACTTAGTTTTCTTGTACGACGATGAAGAAGTTAACATATTTAACATTAAATTACAAGACAACGGGCAATTAAATCTAATGAAACGTTTATCCATTCAATAGGTGAACTTATTAGAAGAAAAAATTACCACTATGAAATGCATTAACTATTAACGTTTTCTTTGTAGAGAGGGTGTTAAAAATAAGAGATTTAGTAAAAACAGATGTGGCAACCACGCAAACACTGTTTACTTGGATGAATCTAAACAATAAATTGTTTACATCATAATTCATCTGTTACATTTTGACATTTGTGGTTAGCTGGCGTTAGACACACATTTTGTAATTTGAGTTATTCTTGCACATTTGCTGTTTGGTGTTGAGTTATTCCTTAAGTATTTATTTTCTATTCCGTTTCCGTTGTTTGTGTTATTGTTCTGTTTGTTGAGTTTTTGTTTTTGTTAAAATCTTGATTGCGTTCTGTTCCTGTTTACTGACTTGTAATTCCCATTTTTGTTTGGTAAGTATTAATCCTAGTTTTTGTATTTCAGTTTACAGGTTGGGTTTTCTTTAGTTTTGTCATGGAGTATGCAAGAAATGAGTATACCGAAATGATTCTGGTTCTTGGGCAATGTAATGGAAATCTCAATGAAGCTGTCACTTTATGCAGGACGTTTTCTAAATAGACGCCATCTAAGTCATAACCTAACTCCTGTTGATAATGAAGAAAAATTAGTAAATCGCATACAAGAAGCAGCAACAACTGTCGATGAACAAATGCTTCAGCATATTCAACAAGCTGTGATTACACGCACGATAAAATGTCGTGAAGCTGCTGGAAGACAGTTTGAACATTTAGTTTAAAGCACGTGCCACTATTTAAGTTAAAATACATTTTATTGTTACAAAACGTACAAGTATCACTGATATTCAGATTTCAACTACAAATAAAAAATTAATTTTTAAAAATGTATTTTTTTATAAATGTGATTTTTTACATGAGTTTACTTTAGATTGCTTAAGATTTAAATTATTTCAATAGCTAGCCTGATTTAATTTCTTTATTGCGATCAGATGTTTGATTCGTCGCCACCTTTGGCTGTAAAGGTTACGCCGCTTTCAGGGACTAAGCAGCGTTGCCAAGCTTATGTTTCTTTTTTGGCTCGTGTGAAGAAACTAACTGCGTTAGAGAGTTCGCGTTTGAAGTTTTCTCATCACAATTGATTAAGGAAGGCGGCTACCTGAAGCTTTTAATGCAATTTAGGAACACCCTGTATAATACCTAACAATTATTTTAGAGAATGTTCAACTTTTCTAGATGATATATGATTCTTATCGTTTAGAGTCAAATAGCAAAGTGTCAACTACTGGTACACTTACCTTAACACAGCATGTCAGAGAAGTAGGACAAGTAAATCTTGGCCGTCCATGTACTCTTAGGACTCTAGATCTTGAAGAAGGTATTTTGGCTGCAGTAGAGAACAGCCCTGGTCGGAGTGTGAGAGGTTTGGCTAGAGAGTTTGGAGCTGATATTCATACTGTACGTGACATTTTACGGGAAGAACGTTACCATCCATTCTGTTATTCCTTAGTTCAGTCTTCTCCCGGATGATGCAGCTCCAAGGCTTCAGTTTTGTCAGTGGAGAAGATCCACAGTTTGTATCATATGTATGAGGGTCACCTAGACTTAATGCAAATAATCCTTTGGAATTTTTGCAAGAGGATCTTATATAATAATAGTAAAATAATTTAATTGATGCTCTTAATAACTAAACTATGACAGTATTGTCAACCACTTGTGTGCCATACAAATACCATATTGCTTTCACTGTGACTAGAGAGACCTATCCCCAAAATGAAACATTACAGTTGTCATCCATCATTTTGACTTGGACAACTAAGGTTATCATTTTTCAATGCAAAATAATACATCAGGACATTTTAAAAAATTACAATAATTTACTTTTAGAATATTGAAATGCTGTTTGTTTTCATAAAACTAACAAATGTAATTTTTGTTTCAGTCTTGGTTACAAGGCATTCATGTTAGCAATACAAAATCAAATATCCGTCCTCTCGAAAATTCTCACTACAAAAATTCAACAGCAGCAAATACAGGAGCACCAACAAGCAGTATCAGCGACGTTAACTAAATTAATGTCTCCTCCACCATCGAGGTCACGCAAGAGCAGCTCAAATCAGGATACATCGAGTCAAGTCAGCGGTGCAAAGGAGAAGTTGGGCAGTATTAGTGGAAGCCATCCAACCACAGATCGTTTAAGTGAAGTTGCTCATAGTGTGAATGTTAAAAAGGAGAAAACGGATGATTATGTGGAGGAAAATTCCATTATCCCCGAAAGCACGGGTTGTGTCGTTTCATAGAATGTGTCTTTATGTTTGTACATCAGGAGATAATGTGGGTCAATTATTATAAATGCGTGAATGACTGTGGTTATTATTAAATTAATTGTGTTAGTTGATATTTGACTGATGTGTAGATATTTGTATTTTTGAATGTTGATAAAATGGGAGGTATTAAGTTTTAATTAGTTTTTGATTAGATATGAAAGAATGAGATGATAATATGCTGTAATTCAAATAAGCAAACATTTCGTCCAAAATTAAACTTTAGTAATGAACTGATAGCTTTTACAACTTTACCGGCTCATACAAAGGTTAAAAAATGTCTTGTGTAATTTTTTGAAAAGAACATCGAATAATTTTTATACATATCTGAAGTCAGCTCTTAAAAAGGAGATTCATTCACAATCTTAGCATGATTTTATCTGTATTAATGTCGTCAAAATTTGTACTTACAAGATACAACTATTACATTCACTTTCCATCAATCAAAACTTCAGTCTTCAAAGATCATCTGTAGTAACATTTCACACACCAGTCTGATTGTTTTTATTGATTTAAATAATGTAAGAAATGATGGTAATTTATTATACATTTTTTACCGCGTGCATTCCACTGTTTTATTGAATGTTAAAACCATTTATTCTTTGTTGTTGTTACATAAAATATACGAATAGAAAAAACAAACCAAAAAATATTATTGTGAATACCGAGGATACAAAAGAGTGTTATATTTTTGCAGTTTGCCAAAACGATGATGATGATGATAATGATATTATTAAATTGATACTTATTCCTAAGGCCACACTTTATTATTGTATAGCAATTAATTAATTTTGAGCAATATAATATTTTAAGAAAATAAATTTCTATATTATTTCCTTTTTGTTATTATTAAGATTAAGAAAAGATAACAATTATTAATTAATTGTATAGTGGTGATAGAATAGCATATTTGATTGATACTGATATTTTGTAGATTCTATTGACCTGTTATTAAGACTAACTAATGTAATAAAAATAGAGTACACATTATATTAATAACCTGATTTACATATTATTATTATTATTATTGATGTGTTATTTATATTAATATCGATTTTATAATAAAACTTTTGTAACAAATTTTAATTACAGGTATATATGTACAACTTTGATTCAGTTTTGGTATGTGTACATTCAAATTGTAAATTTCACACATTAATGTCAGAACATGAAAGAAGATATCAAAACTGTATCGAAGAACAAACAAAGTTTTTATAATTAAATGTGAAAAAACATTAATGTAATACAGGAAGGCAAAAGAGAATAATTTGTTGTAAAAGCTTGTAAAGAAAACATAATTTTAATCAAAAATTTAATAAAAGAATGAACATTTTACCTTGTTTTTCTTTTCAGGTAAATATTATTAAAATTATTTGCATTATCTGGTTCAGAATACACATACAATTTCTTGACAAAAACGAGAATTTATGTCTGGGACTGTTTTTGCTTGCATTTTTTTCTTTTCAATCAGTAATGCATTTGAATATAGTTTTCTCTTTAAAAGCAATCATGGAACATCGGTTTCTATAAGTTCAATTTTGTTTTCATACACCGTAAGAAATAGCACTGTTAATGTTGAAGTTGCTTACTGATATTTTTCTCGGTAATGTTTAACTGAAAAAATGTGTTGTTCACCTTTATCGCAATTTTTTTATTTGATTTATAATACAAGTAAAAGAATTTGGGTACAGTAAAATAGAATTAAGGTAGTACCAAACTCTTCAATTTGTTTAATTAGTAGTGTCCAAAAAGTTCCATAATCGAGTCATCCTTGAAACGGAAAACATATGTCTGTTTAAGTAGACATATACTTTGACAGTTGATTAATGTCAACGGCACATTACGATTCAAAAATGTACTTTATGAAATCAAACATTTCAATTCATAACTGTAATCAGTGTTTACTAAAAAACAAAAATCGAAACAGCTTAGAAAATGAAGAAATTTCATTTTGAATGTTTTCATCAACAAACTTCATGACCACGAATTGTGGTTTGGTTTCTTCCAACAAGATTCTGCTTGTCCTCGTGTACTTTAATTATGCCACTACTGAATACCTGAGAGAATTTCTTGACGAAAGATTAATCAATGCGGGCCATTTCTCACCACAATTGTGTGATTTAATGCTTTTAGACTTCTTTTTATTTCCATATTTAAAAGATTCTCTGTTTAAAACTATAGTACATGCTATAAATGACCTAAAAAACAATATTAGACAACTTTGCGAGCACATTAACGAGAACGTTTTACAAAATGCTTTTGATAACATGGAGCAAAGGATAAATTTATGTGCTGAAAGTGATGGAGAACACTTTCAACATTTGTTATAATTTTTGTTAAATTGTAGGTTTCAGGGGGTGGGAGATGAGGGTGAACGTAATCAAGATCTGTTTATACCATCTCATAGGGGATGAAAAGATAACTTTGCTATTTGAACCATTTCGATACCTACTACCGTTTGGGAGTTAACAGGACTTTTAAATAAAATTTACATTATGTCTGTTTTTACATCTTGTAAGCAATTCCCAACAGGGGATTTATAATAAAGCTTCCTACATCCCTACTCTAAAACAAAACCAATAATAATGCGAGACTGGCATCTATGCTACTATGGTATATCAGCTTCTCAGAGTTCTTGAACAATGGATGAAATCTCCTCATCTTGACCTGTATGAATCCCTGTATCGTTTAGACATGAGCATGCGGCATACCAACTCATAAGGGGGCCCTAACATCATTGTTGTTGTTAACATTCTTATTTACATTATTATCATACACTGCTTTTATATGCCTCTTGCCGTAACTTCGAACAAATCTGACATTTAATTTTATAAGCCCCAGCCCCTCGCTATATTAATCTTAGACATGCTCTTTTTACATATATTGCAGATCGTTTCATCCATGTTGGGCTCTGGATTTCTTCCACATTCTTCCTATTTTCTCTGAAACTGCTCTAGTTGTTGCTTATATAGCATGACCAGAAGTCATGTGACCTTCTTATGCTTTATAACTGCTGAAGTTTTTCGATGATGGACAAAGTTTCGTGGCCGGTTCTAGGCAGCTCCATATGAACTCTTTTGACAGACGTTTCCGCAATCAAATTTACCTCTACTAATATGTAACAGTTTAAGATGTCTCGTATAACTATCAGCTCTCGCAAAGGTTTTCATATAAAATTAACAGCGATGTTTATGCTCTTGATGAATCTTTTTATGTCTCTCTGTGTTGGTCTTGGCTACATTCTTTCCACCTACATTACAGGTATCAAACCGCTTATTCATCTGCATGAGCCGTAGGTGTGAACCTAAAAGGTTAAAAGAAATGTATGTAAGATATCAAAGTGTTAATTAAAATTTTAATTACAAATGGTCTTCAGCATTTCTTTATTATTCTCAAAAGTAGATTGTGTCGCAGGGACTTCATCATCATGGACTGCTTTCATATGCCTTTTGCAGTTATCTTTATGTGTAAATGCCTTGGAACAAATTTACAAATCTGAGATTGAACTTTATAGTTTTCATGAGTTTTTGTGCTTAGGTACGTTACACCTAGCAACACTCTTTCCACAGCTATCTTTATTGGTCATCTTACAAGAAATATTTCGTACTCAGTTGCATACTCTGATACCTACCATTCGTTGTTTAAAGACGGAGTCGCCATAGCTCGTCGGCGAGGTCGGGGTTCCCGGTGTATCTGAAAAGAAAAGGCTCGAAACAACTAGCTCAGGTGTCAAATAAAACCCTTGCAAGTCAGCTTAACAACGTCCAAATTTATTAAGGCGCCAGAACGTCGCAAGCAAGACAAAATTAAAAAGAAATAGTACAAAATTTTAAATATAATATCAAATACAATTAATTATATCCAAAAGCTAAATAGAATAAAGAAAAATCAATAATATACAAAACAAATTTATTGAAAACAATAGAACAATTAGCAATAATAATTAAAGAATCAATATAAACAGCAAAAATCATTAAAGTTCGCAGACAGAATAATTAAATAGGCGAAGTTCGTTTTAAATAGCAAAAAAGGATAAAAATAATCGCGGTAAAGTTGGTATTAAATAAGTTTAGCAACAAAGGGGTTTGATGGAGTATCGTTTATAAGCACTTGCAAATAATAGTTTCTTACCATCTTGTATGTACCCGCAATTTTCTATCAGAAATAAAAATAATTTTGTATATTCGATCTGCGATTACAAAACAAAAGTAATAAAAAGGTGAAGCCCAAAGTTTTAAATTTTTAATGACTGTAATCAAAAAGCTAAATTTTACAAATTAATTTGCTTTAATTAAACAGGAATATTTATTCGCAAGTTGAATTTTTAAGAAAATTTCTATTGAGAAATATGTTTAGCATATAAAAGATAAAAGCTATCTTGCAGCAAGAAGTTTTGAAGTTACTTTTATATGCAAAAATTATCAAAAGAAATTAGGTACTACTTGCAATGATGTATCACGATGTTCTTGGTAATTGTAATTGGGACTTGCTCTCAACAATCCTGATGAGTTGAGGTTCCAAAAAAAAAGGAAGCCAATTGGAAGCAGAAAATACCTAAAGACGAAAAACCAAAAGGGTAAACCACAAAAAAACGAACAACCATAAGTGTCCACACAAAAAGATCTAGTCCAGAGCAATTCGTATTTAATGACAAAAGAAGTAGCAAAAAGAAATCTTACCAGAGTTGATGAGTGGCCTTGAGATTAGCATGTGAACTATTTATCTGCCTCAAGTGAAAAGCACTAAAATCACAAAATCCTTGGTCTAATTATTATAATCCATCCCAAAAAAGCGATTAATTACAAAATTAATATTTCAGCACTAGACCAAACTATCTTTCACATGACAAAGTGAAAAATGATAAGATTTTAAAAGACCAAAAATATAACCTGATAAAAATTTACTGCAGAAAACTGAATTAAAACGAATTTATTCTGCTAAAGCAGAACTCAAACAGTGACTCTATGCGTTAGTGCTTTTTAAATGAAAATAAAACCTTAACAACTCTCAGGCCCTCACTAACCCTCTCTCTAGCCCTTTCTAATCCTCCTTATGTTGTATTTATACTATTATATCCGCTTTTCTAAGCTTTTTTTATGATGGAAGCAATCTTGTTATCATGACCAGTGTGACTGGCCCTTGAAGGAGAATACAGCAGCACTAATTCATATGGACTTCTACCACGAATATTATTGCTGTTAATATTATTGTTAACATTATTATTATGTAGCATTTTCATATGTCTCTTGTAATTATTGTTGCATGTAAACGTCTTAGAACAAATCTAACAATCAACTTTATTGTCCTGATAAATCTTCTTTTGCCTTGCAATATTAATCTCTTGTTACATATATTGCAGATCATTCCTTTTATGTTGGGTTGCTGGTCTATTCTTCCTCACAAACATGATGTATCTTGTACTCAATAAACATATTATGTAGTTCAAACATGAATTTCGTACTTATGGTTTAGACCAGAAGTGATGTAGCTTTTATCTTCCCATGTTAAATCCCATAAGAAAATGAGGCCGTTCCAGTCTAGTTTATCTACTGGGGGTATTATATCTTCCAGAATGAATCAAACATACTTGACATACACTTTTCAAAATAGTTTAAGCAATCTTTCATGCATAAATTGACATATTCTTTCTTATTTAGCTGTCTTCATTTGTTTGCAATATATGTATAAAGGGTGAACCCTTTTAAAAAAGAACACCCAGTGTAATCTCTTGTATATTATCTTACTAACAATAATACTGTGCGCAGGGCCATTCTACTGTCAAGATTAAATTTAATTATCATGGCAATCGGTTTTATCCTCTTTCTTTTTGTTAAGATCAGATAAAACTGTATCGCTTTATCTATATTCTAATCAAGACTTTAATAACCAAGACAGAATGCGACCCACTAATTTTAGAAATAAAACAATAAAAAATATTAAAAGTTCTTTTATAATACTAAAACGTTTCCTATATTAAAATACATTACAAATTTATTTATTTAATTACAAAAAATGTAGGCATACTTTGTAAGACTAGGGTTGTAAATCATCAAGTCCACCTAAATGCCCTTCATCTCTTGTTTTCTGTTGTTCTAGCCTAAATTGATCATTCCCATCTATACCCAGTCCAAGACGTTCGATCGCTTTTTCTCCATGTATACCATTCACTTCCTGATAAAGACGCGCTCTTTTAATACCAACATCAGGATCAAATACCCATTCGGTTCGTTTGTGTTGTATAGGATGTCCAGCAACATTATATTGTAGAAGATCTCTTATTATTGTGAGAACTCCATTAGATGGGTTTGTTATTATTAAAAGAAGGATGATCTATGAAAATGGAATTATCTTAAATGCTTTAATTAGAAAAAATGAGAAACTTACATTAAAAGTGCACCACTTTAATTTGTTCATTTTTCTAGATATCAATAGAGGCTTCTGGCAGTATGTCACCTAATCTTTTAGACTTGTTTACATATTATGCAACAAAATGCAGGAAAGTGAAAGTGAAAATTACAGCAACTCACAATTATTACTTGAACGATTGTGGGTCATAAGTAACCAAAAGTATTTTCATATTATAATGCTTTTCTAATGACCTATAGTTTGTCAAATTATCGCATGAATTATGCAAACAAAACACACAATATTATTACAATTATATCTTATATTGATGTTATGCGCATATTATTTTAAATAAATATTTATAGAAAGAGATAGAGATAAAAAAAGAATGTGAGAAATTAAGTTAAACTAATTAAAATTCATGAAGACACTCTTTTAGAGAAAAAAAGTGGGGTGACTTTCACCTATTGAGTGCAACAAGTAGGTAGGTTTCACCTTGAGAGTTCACTCACTACTGTTGTAACAGTGAAAGTGAATTCGTGTGGTGTGTTAACAATGTTCAAAATTAGTTGTGCTTTGGTATGAAACTTTTATAATAATAGACAGTATTTAATTAGTTTTTAAATTTACAGGTACTTTTACTGGTGTGCCATACATTAGCTTCAATAAGCTTAACACCTAGGGCACCAAATTTCCAATATTTCGAAAGGTGAGCAATATATTTCGAAAGATATAATATTGAATTAATATTTAAATACAAATAGCTTCTTTTTAGATTTTTATCTGCTTAGTTTATAAGATTTCAAAATTTAATAAAATTTATATTAGTTTGGTGTGCAATAATTAAAATTATTACATAGGAATTTGCTAGTATTACTAAATTAATAAAATCTGACATTTATTTTTTTTAAAAAGTCAACTTTTACAATAATAATATCTTGCTGAGTGTATATTACATTTGAAATTATTATTACCAGGAGTTCAGATAAAGATTTTCTTAGTTGATTATACCAGCACTAAAACACCTTAAAGGCCGTTTTACATGTATCTAAATTTGGAAATAAATTTAGAACATAATTTAGTACTAAATTTTTCACTAAATTCTGAATCGCGTCATACAGCAAAATTTACAACTAAATTTAGAAAAAATTCTTTAGAACATGTTCTATTTCTGTGTGCAGTCTGGTACGACGATAATTTGAAAAGTTCTCGAAATGATCTATACACGTATAGATTATGGAAATTTTCCATTGGAATTCTTTTTTTTTGAAAATTAATAACTTTTTCATTTCTTCACCATCCAGAGTTGGAGTGGTTTCTTTTTACTCCTCTTAACCGAATTTAAGCCTCCATCACCATATACCAGAGACAAAACCGCAGTTGAAACAGTGAACAGAAGCTGGTTGTTCAGCTCCGAAAAAGTCGGTTTCCTCAGCTAGTAAGGTTATGGCGTCGGTATATTCTGAGACTCGAGCGGAATACTTTTGATTGATTACTTGCTTTGCGCATGTCTGTTTTATACTAAAATTTATGCAAAATTTACAACAATGTAAAACATACTACTAAATAAATTTTTAACTAAATTTAAGTTTGAAATTTAGTTGTGGATTTTATGACACTTCAAAATTTAGTGAAAAATTTAGTACTAAATTACATTCTAAATTTATTTCCAAATTTAGATAGATGTAAAACGGCCTTAACAGTGCAAATCACCTTTTTATTTTTAACTTCCTTGCTACCCATGATAATGTCATTGGAGGTTAGATAAAATGTCAAATCCATAACTTATTAACTTGAGGTTTGTTCATTTGCTTAGCACTTTTTGAACTTTTTACATCATAAGTACAATAACTGTAAGGAAAGAGTTGGTTGTATTTACACTTAAACAAAAGAAACAAACAAATTAGTATAATTTAGTGCAAGTTGTTTAATTTCACAGCTTCATAACCTACAAAATAGAAGATGAAATGATCATTTCTTTATTAATAGGAAAGTAAAAATTTGTAAAAAATGTTGTCTAGATAATAAACAACAAAAATAAATTTAAAACATGCCAGTCAACATTGTTCTACCAACAAACTCGGGCTTTTCGGTAAGAAGTCAACATTATTGCATCAACAAACACCAGATTTTTTAGGTTAAACTTATTTTGATTTGGCATGATAATCTTTTTGTCAGTGATAATGTTACTTGTTAAGTATTGAGGTTAAGTTAAATGTCAAATCCATAACCTATTATAACTAACTAGTGATTTTAACTTGTGATAAATCACACATGCTGAAGAATTCAAGCTTGCATTGTGCAAAATTAAGGTACAAGTCGGACTTATTATTCCTACTGCATTCTCAGCATGCAGACAAGTCAAACATGCGTTTGTAGATGCATGATCATCAAACCTGCATGTCAAAGACATGGCACTTAAGAAGATGGCATAAGAGTACGTGTAAAACAGTTTATTAGTGAATTAAGCTTAATTTGACTCATGGCCTCTGAATACAAAAAGCTACAGTTTCACTGATTTTCATCAATTAGATATTATTTTGACTTCTTATTTAAAAAAATCCCATGAGTTTTAATTCCATTGAATTGTAAATCTAATTAGAAACTGCAATTAAAATGTCTTGGTGAACATCTAGATTCTAGAAGAAACAGAAAGTATGACCTCCCTTTTAAATTCCATAAAAGGCGTTAATTAGAGTATTACAAATTACAGTTAACAATAGTGGCTTTTTTTCATTCCATACGATTCAATCACCTGATAGTATTTGGAAAATAATTCTTTATAAAAACATTTCATTCCACAAAAATTATACTCTAAACAGCTATCAGAACCATCATCTTTTTCATCCCTCAACAAGTTTTTCTTTTCATTTCCAAAGCTAACTTTATATTCTTTTGACATTGACAACTAACTTCCTAACCTCACTTCCTTTGACATTGACAACAAACTTTCTAACCTCACTTTTGACTTAACAGCTAAATAAATCGACAGGTTAATAAATTGACAAATTAATATAATAAATAAAATCAAAAATAAGCTAATTTACTAAATCCTAACAGCAACTTAGGTATTTGCCACAGTTAAAAAATTAATTAATTTTCTTGGTATGTGTATTCTTACCTAAATGTATATCAACCTCACGATTTTATAGATTAGGTATACACTGCCGTGACAAAATATACAATTAAAATCTGAATTTCACTATTACCAATGTTCTTGTGCTATACAAAGAACTTTTAAAAATCTAAATCATGCTAACATTCCTATGCTCATTTTGATTTAATAATTTACTTATTACTTATCAGGATTTCATTTTAATTATTTTAAATGCTGGCGACTCAAAAAGATTAATGAATTTATAACACCAAATTAAAATAAATACAGAAATATTCTCAAACATGTACATATGAAGTTATACTTCATTTGAATGTCACAATTTTTTTCTTTTACGTTTTAAAAATTAAAATTTTCGAATTGTTTTGCAGGCCACGATACAGATATCCATACTATGATGAAAATGGAGTAGGACGACTTCTGTATGGTTATGGTGATGGCAAATTGTATCAATATAAAACGTTTACACCATTAGAAGGGATTCACTAACAATACAATCAGAGAAAATTTAATTAGTTTAGATTAATTTTCATTTAATTCACAACTCATTAATGTAAGAACTTCATATAATTTTTGTAGCATTTTCATGAAATTAAATTAAAATATACTGACCTGAATATGATGTGTTTATTCTCAGACTTTTATGTTTCAAATAGGTATGTAGGTGGTTAGAAAATCAAACAATACACCATTTACAAAAAATGTATTACATTTAAAAAATAACTACAAGTATAACAAATCAATATCAAAGTCTATTGACTAAGAAATTTTTAACAAAACGTTAGTATTATCGCAGAAGAGATATAAACACGTGTGAGATTATTATATATATAAATATTTTATTTTAGCACAAAAATGATTGCAATTTAACCAAACGATTTAAACGTTTTATAAATATTATCATTATAACAACATCAATTATCATAAAAAAAAGAGAGAAAAATACAACTTTTAAAAATCGATGGGATGAAATGCAATCACAAACTCTTGCAAAATTCTTAAATCTTTGTACTTTTATGTCGTTATGGTTTTGAAATGCATGGAGATTGAGACATTCCAATTTCTATTGTTACGTTTGAAATTTGTTGAAATTCTGTTCACTCACACTTATTCTTGTTTATGATCATGACAAAAAGCTTCTTTAGAATGCTATAGATATTAAATATATTTAATATAAAAAAAACAATCTTTGGACACAAAGATAGATAAAATTTATATAACACGTGGGCCTTTTGATTTACAATATTTAAAAGATAAAAGAAAGTAGTATTTTAAATGCCCATAATTTTAATTGCATTTATTGTGAATAAAATTAAAAAAATGCAGAGAATAATCATAATACCTTTCCCTTGAAGGCCCCCGTGAAACAATAATGTGCTATTTTTTTCTCTTTTTTGTTTCTGTTTCTTTTCTTTTTGGCAGGAACTACAAATATCTATTAATGAAATCTACACAAAAAAGTCAAGGCATCGTTTCTTTGTCAAGCAGTCTTTCATATGATAAAAAATTCTAGATTCATATCTTTTCACTAATTTATAATTAAAAAAAAAACAAAGATACATTAACATAGCAGAAAAATGACATCATTAAAAAAAATGCCATCGAATAGGTACTTTCTACATATATTGGAAATTAAAAATGGAATACTGAATAAATCAAGAGTATTTTTTATTTTATGTCTTCATTATCTACGTCCTTATAAACTAAAGTTGGATTATTTTTGATGGTTCCAATTTTAGAGCAGATGTCATTGAAATTAGGTTGTTAGGTTAGCTTAAAAAAACGTAACGTTAAACTAAGTTATGTTAGGAATGCCGAACAATGACAGTTGTTCATTTTCCAAAATATGTAGAAAGTGTGTACGCATAATACAATTATTCTTTATTTATACTGATTGATGTTTAAAAACTCTATATAATATTAAATTCTGCATTGATTTCATCTACTTTAGGACGGCACTTTTAAACTTGTTTTTTAAATCTATTTACCTTTAAATATAATAAAAACGGAAATCAGAACATCCTTTTTTTGCAATTACATACAAATTACATTATATTTCTTTTTATTAAATAAAATATTAAAGAAAAATCTGCATTTAATTATGTGCTTAAAAAAAATAAAAATCATTTAATACCTATTTTAATCATTGCAGGAGATAAATAATATTATAAAATAATATATATAAAAAAAAACATTGAACTAAACTATACTGAAAACAAAAATGAAAAAAGAAATCCCTGACCTTATCAAGTAGTAACGGTGTTAATCAGAACACTAGAACATAATTGATTTATCTTTAGTTTGGTTTGTGACGTATGCTGTAAACCGTTTTAGAAATTTGGGATATTCCCTTTTGTATACTGCCCTTAAAACTGATGCTGGAGCCCAACCGCCTGGATTAACTGAAGAAAGAAAAATAAAAATTAGAAACTAAAATAGTAAAAATGATTTTTGAACTATATAGAACACTTTCCACTTACCCACAGAGCAGTAGGTTATTTTACATGAGATATCATCTCTAGATATTGGAGCGCCGTCTTTTGGTGGATTCACTCGAGTTTGACATAGCATACACACTGTGAGGTATATCCTAACACATTTACCCGCATTTGCCTGCAAAATAAATTAAGAAAGTATAAAAATCTCGTAACACAAAAATTTCTTCATTAAAATTTTTAAATAAAAAAAAATTATGAAAGTTAATGAAATAAAATTGAAATAAAAAGTGATGACTAAATTTTTGTTATTAAGAACTAATAAGAAACTCACTGGATAATCCTTATGTTCAGTAGAATGATTAACAACCGTCCAAATATCAGGTCCATCACGATCCTGATCATTAGGCAAGTGACGCAAATGAGACCAAAAAATAACATCTCTCTGACTTGCAGGCCATATACGTTTATGTGTTTGTAAAAACAGGCAAGTATCTTCTGATATTGTTTCTAATACAGTCATTTGTTCTAATGTCGCTGCAAATAAAATTATTCTCGAAAAAGTTTCATTATTATATTAATAAAAACTTACTTTCCCAATCGTACCGGTATTGTGGACTAAAAAAATAATGACAGACTTCATGTCCAGTAATTCCTTTTACAATATGCACAGCCTTTAGAGGATCAACTACCATTCCATCGACTTCCTCTTCTCGTCTGTACATTCGCATCTCACCATCTTCGGCAAATAATTGCCAACCGGTACCAGATTCGCCTACACCTAATCTAGCCCAAGCAACTTGTTGTTTAACAACATTATCTATCTGAAAGAGGATTTAAAACTTACAGAATTGAAGCTATAAATATTTAAAGCAATTATATAAATATATAAATACCTCGGACCATAATCGATGGTGTGATGCAGGTGATGTTGGAGGAGGCGTGACTGGGACAGCAGTTCCACTTTTAATTCTATCTCGTAATTCTTGCTCCTCTTCAATTTTATCGAGACCTGATTCAACAGCATCATAGAATTCATCTTCTCCTATTATACTATGAGGACCTTCCTGCACAAAAATTAATCAATTAGAAAAAAATGATAAATTTAAATTTTTCAATGTTGCCAACAGTTAAATTACAAATAAACATACATACAAATTTCAAATGATGACCGTTTTTCACAGTATCCCGCATTCTCACAATGTAAAGAGCTGACAAGATATAAGATATGCACCCTACAAGTAATAACACATTCAGAAGAATTAGGGGCAAAAATTTAATAAGAATGGTGTTCTAAAACGCGCCACAGAATGAACACAAACTGAAATATAACCTACATACATGAATGAAATTATTGTTTTGAAATGACTAACACTTATTATTCACAACCACATCACACACACAAAACAGTGGCATGATATTGCATCATGAGCAAGTCACAAAGGGATTGAAAAAAAAAATCAATAAACTCATTAGCAAATCAAAATGTTAATTTCATTACTTTAATTAGTTTCAAATTAACTCTCCCAGTAGACATTGTGCATGGTTGTGTATGTGTGAGAAAATGCTTTTAAATCACTTTCCTAGTTATGATTTGCTACTACTGCTAATACTACTGTTTCTTGATAAAGAAGATGAAAGAAATGTTAGACTTTGGATCGTTATTCATTTTGAAATGATACCAATTTTATCAGAAAATGTTAAGGTCAACATATAACAAAATTTCTGATAAAAGAGATTTAAAAATATGCACTGTACCTTTTTTCTATATCTCGGTTCAGTATGAGCTAGTGTTCGCCTTGTTTCAAATTTTGAAGGCATTTTATAAAAAAAGGGTATAAACAAAAAACTAAAAAAAAAGATTAATGACATTACATGTCAGATAATTTGTCAAATTTATAGATCTGAAGGTTATCTTTGTTTTGTTTTTTAAATTAAAGCCATCTAATTGTTTCCTTAAATTATTTGGTTTTTATTTTTTAGATGTCGCATCCTTAAAATTGTAAGATATTATAAATGTGTAGATTTTAAAAGGATTTTGGAAGTTTGGTGATTAAAATTCAAATCGTCAATCTTTTAAAGTTTTGTCTGTGTATACTTTCTAAGTAATTAATAATACAGTAAATGCTTAAAAAAAATAAAATAGTTGTGCTTCAATAAAAAATTTTTCATAGTATTGTTTTTGGAATCATCATGCAAAGATTCAAATAGTTAATCTGGGAAATCTTGTTAAACATCATACACAAATTCTCTTATGTAGAAATACCTTGTTGGCACTTCTTAAAATTAGAAACTTCTGCCAGAAATGAAATAAACATAGCAACCATTGCAATCTAGGAGCAGGCAGTAATTGGAAGCGCTTTTTCAAATCCAGGTGCTTTTCAGCAAGAGTTATTGGCTGCCTGCTCTTGAAATATTTACAATATTTCACTGTCAGCGTCATTAATTCTGTGTGTCAAGAAAATATATCATGTTAAAATTAGAATGTATAAATTTCAAGACATCAGTGTTATAATATAACCTCACTTCTGATTACTACTAGTGTTGGTAGTTTGTTAATATTACCAAATTTACTCTTAAGGTGCTATTTAATGTTAGACAACAAAAAGTTGGAGAGTAAAAGTATGTTTGTCAATCAAGCTGTTAGATCTTGTGGATCGTACACATAACTTTATTATGACTTCTATAAAAGTTACATGTTAGTGATATCAAATATTTAAAAGCATTTAACATTAAAATATTCCAAAAATATATAATAGGTATTAAACAATATATTATAAAGGATTACTTTAAATAGCTCTTAGACAGGTGTTAAACAATACATATGAAAAATTTTAATAATACAGACAGGTATTAAACAATACACAGGATGTCCCATAAATGATACATAAATGATATGATGGTACATCATTACATGATAACAAACTTTTTATAGAATTTGTAAACAAATATATGACACGTCATAACAAATTTGAAAGCAAAAACATTTATAAGAAAATATGCGTAAATAGCAACTGCGCATTATATTTGACCTTGTTGTAGATTGACAAATAAAATTTAAGTTTTCTAACCTGTTCTGATAAAAAAGCGTGCTACAGAAGACAATACATTTTATTATGCTGCCACTGTGTGTGCTATAATTTTATTAATAAATACTCTTGAACTTAACCTCAAACTTAGTGGTTGCTTTGCGCCGATGCAGTGCGCTGGTTTCGTAACAGATTTATCAGTATTTAGAACCTGTTTTAAAAAATTTGTTATGCAGCAAACTAGATAAAGATGTTTTAAAATTTAAAGAGCCACTATGGCGTCCCTGCGCAGTAGACCTAAAATCATCCAGGTTGAGACTATTTTAACCCGGGGTGTGTTAATACACTCTGCAGGAGTTCGGGCAAATCTTGTGTTCATTCTGTTCATTCGTGATTTGCGCTCGTGTTTAGTTTGTTTGTGATTTTATAACTTCCATATAAAAAACAGTTCTTTTGAGAACTACTCTAGATTCTGCTTTAGTATTTTAATAAGTTAAGTAGAACAATAATTCATTTTTTCAATAAACATACAATATTGCAATAATACAAAATTCGTTCGGAACGCCACTGCCTTTTAGTAAGATTTTTCCCGCCACGCAGATGACGTCAAAAAAGTGGCTCTTTACGTTTTGATACATTTTGTCCAAATTTTTTAAAAACTGTCTATGTTACGAGTCAAAAAATCTTGTATCAAATTTGTTCACAAATTCTATAAAAAATTTTTATCATGTAAAGCAACACGAAGTAAAAAGTAAGTCGAAAAGTCTCATAGTTCTCGTGGCTTGCTTGGTACTTGTAAATTTGTTCTCAAATTTCAACATAGCAGTATGCAATAAATTGTTACTTATCATCACTGTAGTTCTAATACCTCACAAACCCAAAAATTGCAATTTTCAGTTTATAAGCTATTTTAATGTAAAAACACCACCTCATAACCTGCAGACCAATAGTTTCAGTGTTACGACTTCATTTGCAATACCTTGCATCCCAACTGATTCCAACATAATGCTATTTTGTTGAAATTCCTTGTAACCCAATTGTTGTAATGGAAATGTTTTGTGCAACATGTGTGTTATTTAAAAAATTAATTAAAAGCTGTAGCTGGACTTTCATCTCATTTTATATTGGTAAGTATCAGAGGCGGTAAATTAATATTTTGTCATTTTAATGATAATGACCTCTTTATTATTATTTTAATTGTTTTTGTTTGTTAGCTTTAACACAACTATATTAATTAATAATAATGATAGTTTATTTTTGACAATTCACTAATGTCAAATTTAATTAAAAAAAATTGTAATAAATAATTAGCACAACTTGATTACATCTAAAAAAATTTTTCAACTATTTTTGTTACTGTTTACATATAAAACCAAAATTTCAAAAACTTTTTTTAAAATATTTTCTTTTACTTTTTAAGTTTTATTTATACCATAAAAATAATTATGTATTAATAGTTATTTATGCAACAAGTGAGTAAAGTGTATCTTTTTTTCACGAGAAGGAAAGTTTGCCGCACGAGCCGTTCGTTAAAAAAAGTGCCATAACGGTTCATCTTTTCACGCATTTGAGTGAAAAAAAGTATCGTAACGTGTCATTTTTTAACGCAAAATATTTAAACACAGGAGGCTATCGTTGTTATGATACACACTGGCATTTGTCAGAAATTAGAACGCATCGATGTGACGCGTCGAGAAAGCTGTTATTGAAGTAGGTAGTTCTTGAT
Source organism: Ignelater luminosus (assembly GCA_011009095.1). Taxonomy (NCBI): domain Eukaryota; kingdom Metazoa; phylum Arthropoda; class Insecta; order Coleoptera; family Elateridae; genus Ignelater; species Ignelater luminosus. The sequence continues at coordinate 13,784 of VTPC01006134.1, read as the reverse complement.
TTTTATTACGTACGTGAAAAAAGTTTTGTATGCAATTCGTGAGTAAAGTTACTTTTTTCACTCGGCGGAGTTGCGCACTCGCCTACGGCTAGTGCGGCAAACTTTCCTTCTCGTAAAAAAAGGATACATTTTACTCACTTGTTGCATAAATAACTATTTGTCATTTAATATTGTTAGTTAGGTAATGCAATCACGAAGAACATATTTACTTACACGATTGTTAGATTTCTGAGGTTATGAGTAAAAGATTAATGATGGCAAACTAATGGTATCATTAGCTACTGCTACAATTAACAATAGGGTGGACACATCTGACCAGAACAATACAATTATGCATGATAGTAATAATATGGAAAGAGATAAGATTTTGGTCATTATTTTTATGAAACCTTGAAAATGCAAATCAATATTTGCTTAACAAAATTAAAGTTAGAAACATATTTTGCCTTGACCAATTCCCACAAATAACAATTTAATTAAATCAAAATTGTGATAATACAATTAAAAAGCTTATACATTTACAGCTTTGGAATTTATTTAAAAACATTCTACGTTCTATTGATACTCCAGCTATTAGGGAAAAATCTAAAACTTTAATCTTATTCTTACATTTTGTAAAATAACTGAAAGGTTTCCAAAACCATATTAATGAATATTCTAGTGAAGAATAGCTAAATAAAGTTGATGGTTTTTGTAATACAAAATAAATACATTTAACAATTAGACAAACTTGGAAAACTTTATTTTTAAAAGATTTTGAAACATAAACAATTTGAGTCGTACAGTGATTGAAATAAAAACAAGCAATAAAATTTTTCATAATATAAGCTAAGTTTTGCCTATTGATCGTTGCTTGTCTATTTGACAATATATTAGCTGTCAAAGTATAGTATCTTTTATTTACATTTCCAATTTTTGATGAATTCAACCGTAATTGTAAATTGAAACTCAATTTATTAAAATTCAAATATAGCATTTCAAAACAGGAAACAAATACAATTAGATAGATAATGTCAAAAATTGTGACAATGCTTTTCTTTATTGAAGAAATATTTAATTAAGTTATAGATTTATAATTATAATTTAAAAACTTTCTTCTTCTTTGGGCGATTCTCTTTTCCATTCCATTTGTCGGGATGGATTACTCCCAATTATTCTTTCTTGGCTGTTTTGGCGGTTTGGACTATTTTCTTCCATATCTTCTATCACCTGATCTATCCATGTTTTTCTTGGTCTTCCTCTTGCTCTCTCTTCTATAGGTTTCTATTCTGTGATTTGCTTAATCATTTTATTTTCACTTCTTTCTATGTGCCCTTTAATAGTTCTTATTGTGTCTTTCTTATCCATTTCTTTTATTACCTCATGGTTCATTCTTGCTGCATACTCGTCTCGACTTCTTTATATGGGTTCCATTATTAATCTTAGAAACCTTCTCTCCATTACTCTCATCTGCTCTTCATCTTTTTTTGTAAATGTTTGTGTCTCTGCTGCATAAGTCACAGCTGGTCTTATTGATTCCTTATAGTCTTATTTTGGTTTTTTGCTATCTTTTTATCTTTCAGTATGGGTTTGTAACAGTAATACAATTTATATCCTGTTTGCAATCTTTGTTTTACATCTTGATATCTTTTGTTTTTATTACTGAATTATATACCTAGATACATCAACTCACCTACCTCTTTCCATGGTCTGGCATTTCATATATTTCATTCTTCTTTCATTGATTTGTAGTTCTCTTTTCTGTGCTTCTTTTTCTATCACTCTACAGGTCTCTCTTAATCTTTGGTCACTTCTTGTGATTATTAATAAATTGTCTGCATATGCTATTATTTGTAAATCTTTATTAATTATTGTGCTTGTGTTCTAATATGTGATCATTAAAATTTAAGTTCCCAGTAGGCTGTAAAATGTTTCTGTAGGCTGTAGCTTAGACACAGCGCATGCCAACACACAACCTATAAACTGATGATTTTGCCTTGTTTCTAATGCCAACTGTCAATTTGACAGATAATTTTCCGGAATAAGCTAAGACATGATTTTTTTCTTTCATAGCCTCCTGGGAACTTAAATTTTAATGATCACATGTTATATTAAATAGGGTGGCTCACATAGTCTCCTTGCCTTACTCCTGTATTTGTCTAGAAATAATCTCTATTTTCTTTTTTTGTCGTTATACTTATTTGTGTGTTCTGTAAGGTCATTTTTGTTAGTTCTACCAGTTTCTTGGGTATGTGTACTTTTCCATGTCTTCTCACTTTATCAAATGCAATTTTAAAGTCAATGGACAGCATATGTAAAAGTATACCATATTTGTAACTTTCTTCTATTATTTCTTTCATTATGTGAATTGCATCTATTGTTGATCGGCCTTTGCAGAATCCATACTGATGAACCACCTCTTTGTTTTTGTGTATATTTCATTATTTTCTTTTGTAATAATGTAGACATTATCTTGCATGTAGTATTTAGTAATGTTATGTTCTATAATTACTGCATTGTTCTGGATCTCCTTTTTTATATATTGAGACAACTATTCCTTGATTTCGCTCTTCTGGCCTTGTGTTTGTTCTTCATATCATTTTTATTATATTATATATTTCCTCATGTAGTCTCTCTCCTTCTTCTAGTGTTGGTTCAACAGTAGTCAATTGTAGTTCTTTAGTTGTTGTGTCATTCAGTAAGATTGAATAGTGCTTTTTTCAAGCTACTTTTATTTTATTTTGGTCATGTTGTGAGTTTCCTTCTTTGTCTTTTATCCCTCTTGCTCTTATATTACAGTTGCTTTTCATTCTTTTGATTTGGTGATACATCTTCTTTAGATTATTATTAATGCTGTTTGTTTCTATTTCTTCCGTTTGTTGTTCTAGCCACTCTTTTTAGTTTTGTCACTTCTTTCCTTCTGCAGCACCTGCTCTTAACTATTTAAGTCTTGAGTCCCTCTTTTTGTATATACATTCTTCACAATCTTATCAAACCATTCTTTAGTTGTACTCCTACTATACCTTATTGCTTTCTCTGCGGCCATATTCTTCTTTTTATTCCATTCCAGTTTTCATTTATCATCCTGCTTTTTAATAATTTCATTTAATTTTCATTTATTTCTTTTCTATATTCCTTTCTTATCTGCTCATTTTCTAGCATTTCAACTGCCCACTTCTGTTCTTGGATCTTTTGTTTCTTTTCTTTCATTACTTTTTGCCTTATTTTAGCAATCACTAGACAATGGCCTGTCTGGAGACTTGTTCCTCTGTATGAACTAACATCAGTGATGTAAGCGGCTCTTTTTTCTGTAATTAATATGTGATCAATTTGATTGCTTGTATTTCTACCTAGGATTAACCATGTCATTTTATGTACAGTCTTATGTTGATACTGAATGCTGCTTATTTTTAAATTTGTTTTTGTATCCTGTTGCCTTTCTCCCTTATTGTTAGTTATTTCATGTAAGGAAAATTTTTCTGCCACGTCTCTATAATATATTTCTTTGCCAATCTGGATATTGAAATCTCCCATTAGTATTATTGCATCATGCTTATAGGTTGCTTCAATTACTTTTAAAAGCTTCTCGTAGAATTGTTCTTTTTCTTCTTTTCTGGAATCTGCTATGCATTAATTATTGTTATGTTAGCTAGTATGTTCTTTATTCTTTATTGGTTGAAATTTCATTACTGTATCTCTTAGTTTATTGCTGTTTCTCTTCTCCTGAATACCATAATATAAATTCTTTCTTCTGTATTTCTCCTTGTCCTTTCCATCTTACTTCCTGTATAGCACCTACGTCCTCGTTGTATCTTTGTAATTCATTTGCTGCCTCTATCATTTTTTCTGGTTCTAATAACGTGTTTATGTTCCAAGTTCCTAGTCTTACTGTATTTCTTATTTTTCTTCTTTTTGCTCCTTTTTTTTGTTATTTTTGTCATTTACATTCTTTTGCCTAGGTCATCATTTTCTTTCCATCCTGCGGCTCCTGTACTTTGTGTCTCTTTAACTTTAATGCTCTTTTCTTGATTGTCCCATTCATACACTTTACCGTCAGTTGTTAGTTTTTAGTACCCTATTTTTATTTTACTACCAGCTCTTGCTTCCTCTGATGCTACACTTTTAATCTTGTGTTGGATAGTCATTTCTTTGTGTGCTAAGCCATTTTCAATATAGATATTCTGTCCTTTAAGTTTATGCTTCTGCATCATTACCTTTTTTTTCTGATTCCACGCCACTGTTATCTTTTTTTCATTTCTTCCTATTTTATATGTCTCCTTTATTGTAGCTATGACTCCCAGTTTGTTTTCAATAATTTCTTGCACATTTTCTTGAAGACTTTTATCTTCGTTTTCTTTTACTCCTTTGATTATTATATTATTTTTCTTCTTTTCTTTTTTTGCCTTTCTACCATCTTTTCTAGCTCTTCGATTCTATTCCACATTGTTTGTTGCTCTCGATTCCACTCTTTTTCTTTCCTTTTCATTTCTTTAATTCCTTTATTTCATTTTGGTTTTTCTGAAATCATTTCCTCATTTCTGTTTTTATCTCCCGTTTCATTTCTTCAATTGCTTTTAACACATCCTCCATTTCATCTATTGTTGTTTCTTCCATTTCTATCTTTTTTATTTGCTTTCACTGGTGTTGTACTTATCTTCTTACTCTTCTGAAAAATTTTTACTGTTGCTTCTAAATTTTTGCTATTATTCTCTACTCTTTTCCATTTAATATTATAATCGGTTATATTATTGTTACTATTAATCCGTAGTTTTGATTGGTTATTGTCTTTCACTTTATTCATTTATCTTTCATTCCCTCTCTACTACTCAGATTCTTTGACTATTCTTGAAATATTTTAAATCTTGCAACACTGTCTTTCAACAGTTGCTTATCTTTGTATCCTAACCTTTCTTCTGTTTTCTATTTGTTTTCTGCTTTAAAACTTTTTTCCACAATTATTGTTATTTATACTTATATCTATGATCTTTATGATTGCACTTTGTCATTTAATATATTGTCACTCGTTACACTTTGTTGCCAATTTAAATTATTAAAATTCATATTAACAGTTTTAAGTAACACTTCACACTTTTATCAATAATTCCCGTCCTTTGTGCGTTTTAGATTTTGTTTTGATTAGTGTACAATGCTAGAACATCCTTAGAGATGACTTTGTTCATATGTTTTACAGTTTGTTTGTTTATAATAATCTTTGTTAGAGCAATTGCATAACTGATGGGAGTAAACATAATAATACAAAATGTGCAAAATTTGGTTAGTAATGTGCAGAGATTAAATTGTACGTAAACCATGATATGAAAGCATTTCATATCACAAATGTGTTAGGGGTCAAGAACATTATATCAATAAAATGACTAAAATTTGTCACGCATTTGTCAATGTTGTAATCAATACTGCTATAATTTTTTAAAACAGTCAAGCTTTTAAAAAGTTTCCTGTTAACAGAGTTGGCAGCTTGGTACAATAACAATTTTCATTATGATTATACTTTCACATTATAAACAGCATAACGTTTGAGCAGGAGAAATCAGTTAGTGTACATTTTTGCTTTGCATCACATTATAGGTTTCTGTTATCCATCACTGTAATATAACAAAATGGCACTGACTTTTATAAAGAAAAACTATGCTTGTGCCAACTCTTTATTATTATAAGAACTGGATAATAAATTTAACGTTTTGTTTTATGACATAAGAATTGTTACAGATTAAACTAAAAATTAAAGATTATTTCTATTATGTTTCTTTTTAAGTTCTACAGTCTAGTTGGCTCTTTAAACAGAGATGGGCAGGAAACTTCTAAGAAATCTTTTACAGTATGTTCAAAAAAAAAACTTCAATGATCTAGAAATCTAAAAGACTTGAATAACTGTTGATGTTGAAACAGAAATAGCTGTCAGAAGTACCTCACTGAACACAGCGTTAGTTTTCTGATAACATTTAAGACTCATTACAGCTACGATCTAATCACCATCAAAATTTATTGTAAATCACGAAACTATATTTTACTTATGGGTTTTTGATAAATCAATCTTGATGGCAATCAAATCATTGGTGCAAACAATCCTTAAATAATCTAATCAAGTGTCAATTTTTCCATTATTATAAATCAAACTTTGCTAATTGGGATCGATTCAAATTAATTCAAAATCAAACAAAAATTGTTGGTTTGACACAAGATCAGTTTTCCCTCACCAAGACATGTACTGATTTAAATCACATTAAACTAACTTTGATATTTTAAAGGATCCATTAGATAACCTGCATTTTGTTTAATATTTCTAATCATTGTTGTTTGAGGTTATGTTTATGTAAACATCTTAGATGATACGTTCTATTAATTAATAAATAAATGTTGCTCAGAAGCTCCAATCTTAAGTTTTGTTTATAAATACTTCATGTTTATTTATCAAAATAGTTTCACAGTAAAGTTATCTTTTATCACCTTATCTAATTTTCTATTATTTCAACATACAATGGTAAATACTTGAAACATGAGTGATTTGTTTGAGTTTCCAATTTCAAATTAATTCATGATTAATTCTACACGTGTCATTATTTTTTATTTGTATTATTCCCATATTTTGTGTTCTCATCATCTGCAAAAATTGGTTCCAACTTCTACATAACATGTTCAGAAACTGCGTTGATGACATTAAGTTGAAGATATGTAAAATATTCAAATCTTACCTCTAAATCTGGTCCAGGATGTACATTACGAACTTTCTGCAACTGCTCAAAGTACGTTTTTGCAAGACTTTCAGAACGTCTACGTCGTTCTATTTCTTTCTCTAAACGCTTCCTCCATGTTTCTTCTCTTTGCACAACTAGTTCTATACAGTGGGCCAAAGTATCCAAAACACCTGCAGTGGTAGCTCTGAATGTGAGGGCTTCTCCTCGAAAATCAACAGCTGGTACACTCACTGGAAAAGCGATTAAAAACTTTCATTATAGATACTTACTATTATACTAGAAAATAAACATAAATGACTGTGGCCTAAGAATAAATTTTGATTATGTTATCTTATTAATGACAATAAACTAACCTTCAAAATTACTCCTGTCACTTTGACAACCAAAATTATCTATTTTTTGAGCATGCTTACCAATACAATTAAAGAAAAAAAAGAAAAACTACCTCAATCACCACTGTTTCTTAATCATTTTAAAATTCAAAACTCAAAAGAGTCTACATAAATGTAGTGTATATTAATAAGAAGATTAATAATATCAATCTAATGATAAAATATTTACAACAATCTATAAAAAAAAAACTCAAACAGAATTATTTTATTGGCAAGTACTGAGTAGCATAAGTATATAAATTCAAAGTTTGCTATGAAACAAAAAAAATTCATGTGTTTTAACATGACATAACCCAACATTTAATTTCATGTAACATTCTTCAAGTTTTTCATTGTGCTTTTTAATGTGTTTCATTGGAATATTTTAAAGTGTATGAATAATTTTAAAGTAAGTGTTTTATTTATATACCTCGTCCAATTTCTCCAGGTATAAGAGAATTAGTACTATCATTTATGCCATTACTAGTAGTTGTTTCAATACATGCATCAAAATAACGTTGAAGTGTATCCATTTGATTGCAGAGAATATCCTTAAATGTTTCCATTTCTGCTAACTTTTCCCTCAAGTTACGGCTGGATCTTTTAAAACTGCTTCCTGAAGCAGTGCTATAAGTGTTTGATTGTAAACTAACTGTTGATCCATGACGTTTTAAACTGTTTTCAGATCCTGTACCATAACCAGATTCTGCCTAAGAAAATAATAAGAAACTATTATTCAACATGCTAATCAAATTTAATAATAATACATAACGCATAAACTACTTCAAGGTCAGTATGTTTTAAAGTAACTATTTGAATTTTGCAACTGGTTCAATTATTAATATTAATGATTCCCACCGCAATTTTGTGTAACAATAATAAATTACAAAATCATAACTTACTTTGTATAATTCTAAAGCATCAATCCATTGTTGTCTGCTTTCAACACTGTTAGCTCTTAAATACCAGACACAGTCATTAACAGATACATCAAATCGGCACTCATCAAACTCATGAGGCTAAAACAAAAATATCCGAAAATCTTTTATAAATAATAATTCGCGATAAAAATAAAAAATTAATACACATACTTTAATGTTAGCTTTGGCTAATGATAAAGCACCCCTGCACCCATAACCACTTTCTTGTTCACTTTTATAGTACGACAAAGTACCATTTCTTAGTACTATGTATCTATCCTGCCAGCCGTGAATATAATTTGTCCATTTGTGTAAAATGCCTTGTAATTCAGGGCGTTCTGGATTCTCACTATCAGAATCATCACTACTACGTTCGTCCACCATTTTACTATCCTTGATTTTACGCAACAATAATTCGTATCACACCATTGTTAATTTATTAGTTGGAACGTTGGAACAAATTAACAACGTTACATGCTTCGGTGATAAATTATAAAGGCCATGTTTATCAATTACTATCAATTTTCTGTTTATTATCCAACATACTTTTTTAAGAATCACAAACAAAGCACCACCTGTGTGGATAAGACAAAACTAAGGAATTGGTGCTTTTGTAAATTGCCTGCAATCTTGCTTGCTGCATATTGGGTTGCCTGCAAGCCAGGCGCTCAAGAAATTCAAAAGAAATAAATTATTTTTACTATAACTAGAAGTGATGTAATCAATATGAGAATGATAGAACTGATAAGTATAAAAAATGTTATTTTCTTTCTAAAATATTTTAGATAAATCAAATCTTCTCGCGACAGATTTAATTTTTAAAGCAGGTAAGTGGTTTTTTAATTTTTGGATTTCAGTGTGTAATAATTTACTTGAAAGCGATTACTAAATTATTTACATAATAAAAAAATAATATAAACTGTCTAAACAAAGACTAATTAGGCAAGTAGCATTTTTGGTTGGACAAGTTGGACAAATATTCAAGGTTGCTGACCTGATAATTTTTTAATCGACAGCATGATCACACCTTGAGCTCGGTTCAGTAGTCTTCCATTGAGATTAAAATGGATTAAAGTCATCGTTTCTTTGTAGCACGCAGGTATCGAATACCAAGGATTCAAAATTCTAAAGTTGCCAATTACCATGATAATTATTGTACATGTTACCTTGTAGAGTTTACAATATGAACACCACTGGTTGATCCAACATTTATTTCGACACCTGGCACGTCGTTGATGTGTATTTGAAGGATATTGCTCAACTCTCCTTTTATACTGATCCGTCAGTTTGAAACAACTTCACAGTCGGCAGATGATTAAAAGACTGATTTAATGGAAATTAGTCTCATGACTCTGAAACAGAATAACACTGTAAGATCATTATCGCGTTATACGACAACAAATAGAATTAATGATTGTTGTTTTCGTTTATTGACTTGTTCATATTGGCATGCAGAAGTGTGGATTCGATAATCTAATTATAAGCACTAGATTTTCTTATCACGTTTTGCAGCTTTCATAAGATTTATTTCATTATTTGATTGCAATAAACTTTGATTTTAGTAATATCTAATTTAGCATTTTCCACTTCGTTGATTACTTTTAAAGATACCAGGCTTTACTTATTCTTCCGAGAACAGTGTCTAATGTAGCACATGGACGCTCAAACTTTGGCGACGGACGTTCACTGGACGTCCATGAGACCTAACATTTGTCACGACTTTAAACATCTATTACTGGACGTAATTAGGATGTAATTTATATGTATATAGTCATCTGATGGACGTCTAATGAATGTACAACTTATGTGCAAAAATATTCGGATGAAGTATAAACCAAAATAGGATGTCCAAAAGAAGTCCACTAACGGTCCAGTAGATGTCCGATCTAATTTTGAACGACAAATGGACGTCCGGTGCTAAATGGGGTGTAAACCAAAACTCCCTTACCTGGTAAGACATCCTTTACCTAATTTTGAAATATTGAGAAATGATCGTGAATTTTTCTTGTTTACTGTGGAATCCACTTAAGCTTTCCCTGTTATAATACGTAGTTTTATAATTTCTACGCTTGTCAAACACAAAATCGCACCCTGTAGGCAATAAATAATCCAGCTAGCACATGCACGTCGATTTGACGTCATTTTAAAGTCATACTCAGTCTGTAACGTCGTCTACTCAACAATTGACGTCATAATGATATGCAAAATAATGACGTCTTTATAAGTCATAAAGTTGACGTCAAGTGTACGTCATTTAGAAGATATAATGCTATTTTTGAATTTCAGTTATAATAAGAATTTAAGTCACCTAGAAATATAGCAAGAATTATAGAAATGAGATACAGTGTACATTTAATCTGTAGTATCTTTGTAAATAAAGTTGTTTCAGAATAGTAAGTATATGTTTTGGTTATAATACCTGTAATGTCAATTTAGGGGGACTATTTGTGACAAAAATATGACGTCGTACGACGTCTTGATATGACGCCAAATGACGTCTTACTATTCCGTCAAGATAACGTCTTGATATGACGTTTTTGGGTTCTGACATATTATCGTCAGCTGTACGTCAGTTAGACGTCATTAGCAAAGTCATTATGACGTAGTGACTGACGGAAAACTGACGTCAAATTGACGTGCGTGTGCAGGCTAGGAAATAACTTTATATTGAAGTTATCCTGTTGAAAAATCCCTTTTATTATTAAATTTTCTTTTTTAATAACGGGTTTTAAGGTCTTTTTTAAATTAAAAATCGTAAATATTCCAAGCTTTCGTTTTCTTTATTGAAAACTTCTTCAGGGATAGTAAATATTATAAAGTTTTAATTTTTTAATGCATATAAGTTTTATATTTGTATAAGTTAAAATTTGAAAAGTAAATAAATAAAAATTAAAACTTTATAATATTTACTATCCCTAAAGAAGTTTTCAATAAAGAAAATGAAAGCTTGGAATATTTACGATTTTTAATTTAAAAAAGATCTTAAAACCCGTTATTAAAAAAGAAAATTTAATAATAAAAGGTCGTTATTAGAAATAACTTAACCACATAGGTGGTTTTGTCATAACAAAATATAAACAAAGCTCAAATCTTAAAAACTATGTAGAAAGTCAATCGTGAAGTGTAGAATCGGTGTATCTAACGTGAGACGCCCCACTCAAGATCGCAGTTTAAAAGTTGCCTTAATGCTGTTAATTATTTTTATCAGTATTACGATGATTATTGTTGTTGCTATTGAAGTGGCTTAGAGACTTCATATTCAGGTTACTTGATTTGATTTCAAGTCAAGTAATTCAGTCAAGTCAGGTAATGAATTTATAAGAAGTTTGATCTCCGAATCAAGTAATTTAAAAAAATCATCAAGCTTGTTAGCTTGATGAATCATTAATGTGGTTTCACTGTGTGTCTTGCCACTTATTGGTCTCGTGTCTTCCACTAGGTGTAGAGGGCATTTCTGTTTAATTAATGCTTGTTTGAACATCTTATTTGATATTTGATTAAATACCACTTTATTTATACTAAAGTAATTCTGGTTTTGTTAGCATTTAAGTCTGAATTATAAGTTAATAGCAATAAAGTTATTGATATTCGACGTTGCTACCGTACTATGCACATACACGTACATTTGTTTAAATATCTTCTAATTGAGATCATAAAATGTTGAAATTGCTCAGTGTATATCATCTTGCAATGCTCTTCAAAAAACCTAAATACAGTTTAGTGCTAAAACAATTAGGGGAGCCAATATCTAAGCATTTCAAAATTAGCATGGGATTTCCTATGCTGCGTCCGCCGATTCAGCACCCGGTAGAGTGTTTATTGCTAGAGATATTTGAGAAAAAGCGTAAAAATAACCTTTAAACGGACTCCCCCACCCCTGGGGACTTTAGTATGTTGTACACTGGACACCAACTAACAACTCTGGCAAGTTTCAAAACTCCAGGATTTTTTTCGTGCGATCACCTTTTTTTGGTTTAATTTACCTGCGCTAAGAAACCAGTTAGAGCAATAAAGAATATTTACCAAAATATCTAGGGGAAAGTACAGATGTCTGGTAAGATATAAATACATTTAGAATGGAAAGAGGCATTAAAGAGCCATTCCTGTTAATTCTAGAAATGGACGAAATTCTCAAAAGGGTAAAGAAAGGAACAAAGACTGTACAAACGATGAATGGATATAATAAACTAGTTACAATTAAAATTGAAAGCCTATTTATTATACGCAGATGGCATCGTCCTTATAGCGGACGCTTATAATAAAATTTAAAAAATTACACAAATATACGTAGAAGAAATCTTTAGAATAGGTATGAAGATGCAAGCAAATCGAAGATAATGATAATATAAAAACTATTTATTATGTAATCAATAAAACGATATTTGGCAAAGTAGAAATAGATAAAAAACCCAAACTGAAAGGGTATAACTGTACCTATAGCAAGACTAACCTGACTTAAGCTAGTGAAACCTAGACAAACAGAAGATCACAACAGAGGAGATGTCATTCCTGAGGAAAATAGCTGGAAAAAGTAAATGGAATAGAGAAACCAACGAAACTATCAGACAAATGGTTGGAAATCAAGAACCTGTTATAACATTCATTGGAAAGAAACAACTCTTTCACTACTCAGAAAGATATTGGAAACGAGTAGAGGAAGTAAGAGAACACGCGGAAGAGGTGGATTGAGGAAATAAAAGAAAGCGAAAAAGAAAAGGAAGACATTAAATCAAATGAAAAGAATGGCGTAAGAGAGAAATATGATTGGAAAAATAGGGCGGACCTACATCTGACGCTCATGGGGTAAAAGGATTAGTGAAGAAGAAGAAAAAAAAGAGAGGAAAAGAGAAATGATGTCAAACATAGAATTGCATTCTAGAGGCAATAAAGAACCACACGGGTTTACTTTGTCATAAGGGTTTACCTTCACACAGCTGCAACAACATAACAAAATATGAACAAACCCCAAATCTTAGAAACTTAAAATAGAGAAAGTGAAGTGCGGGATTGGTGTATCAAATGCGAGAGGCCTTATTCAAAATCGTCGTGTAAAAGTTGCCTTAATGTGTTTTTGGGGGGAGGACCATTTAATGCATATTCAATATGATAAATGCATATGCTGTTAATTATTTTGTAGTTAAAAATGGTAACGGTTGATTGTTACTACTGTGCTTAAGACAGATCTGACAGATACTTTTATTCGTTTAATATCTTGTGTCATATCTGGCCAGTACATGCTATCTCTTGCTTTGTTTAAACATGTTTCGATTCCTTGATGTGCATAATGTAAGCTTGGTATCATTTCTTGTCGCAAAATGGAGGAATTATAATTCTGTCTAATTTAAACAGCATTCCATCTTGTATTACTAGTTCTTCTCTGTAATTATAATATGGTTTTATAGATTCTTCAAGTTTAGTAGGCCATCAAAAAGCTATGTACCGTTTTAGTTTCTTTAATGTATTATCTTTATCTGTGTAGTACTTTATTTTTGTTAATTTATCTTCTTCCAAATCCATATCTTGCTATTGCTGTACTTCTTCTATTTCTTTGGTTAATTGTTTTTTTTCTATCACAGATACACAGTCTTCTGAATCTTTTGGTTTGTTGTCTTCCGTAGCTGCTAAAATAAGTTCTTTTCCTCTCTTATAATGTACATCTAAGTTGAATTTTTGTACACTAAGCAACAATCGTTGTAATTATTTTGGTCCCGTGTGCAATGGTTTTCTAAATATTGTCTGGAACGGTTGATTATCCGTTTCTACACGCACTTGATTATGTCCTGTCATGTATTGAGAAAAAC